>PISW01010179.1:0-52369 GCA_004023785.1 Mungos mungo | reverse complement strand
TCTCTCGTGTGCTATCTTTTTACAGATGAGCGGCTCTAACAAGGGGACGTCTTCCATCCGAGGACACAGGGGCGTCCCCAGGGTTTTAGCAGGGTCCGTTTTGGTTTTGGTAACCAGGTTCAGTTTGTCGCTGCTCTTGCTGGAAATGTGTCCCATGCTATGGTTTCGCTTGTGGTCTTTCTCGTGGTGCCTGTCCTTCCGGTCGTGCAGGGAGAGGGTCGCGAATTTGCTGACCCCGGAAGCGATGGCCCCGTCGGCGACGCTGCCCTTGCTGCCGGCGTTGGAGACGGTGGAGTGCGGGAGGCTGTTGGAGCGGGGCAGGGGCGGGGGCGCGGAGCTGCCCGGCGTCACGACACTGTTCCCAGTGCTGCCGGCGGGAGGGCTCGTGGCGTTCATGACGTTGGTGTGTGTCCTTGCTCTCGAGAGCGGCTGGTGGGGGAAAAGGATGTCTTCCGTGAGGTCCCAGAGGCACAGCTGCGTGTCCTGGCCCACGGAGCCAAACCGGTACGTGACGCTGACGGGGCGGCTCTCGGCAGAGTTCCGTTTCGACAGCCTGGACTGCGTGCTGTTGGCGCGGTCTCTGCCGAAGTGGAGAAGGTCCTGGAAGTCCTCGTCACTGCCGCTGAACTCCATAGGGTCACTCTCTTCCACGCTGGTGGTGTAGGGGTCGAACGCCACCACGCTGACCCAGGACTTGTGCCCGTGGCCTCTGGCGATCACGCGGCAGTCCACGAAAGACCAGACCGTCACCAGGTCGTCCTCGCCCCCCGTCACGATGTACTTGCCGTCCGGGCTCCAGCACACGCACAGCAGGCCTCCGAAGTAGCTCTTCATGGTGCCGTGCAGCTCCACGGCGTCGAAGCTGAACACGCGCAGGAAGCCGTCCTGGCTGGCGCACGCCAGGAACTTGCCGTCTGGGGAGAAAGCAAACTCGTTGAGGGCCCCCTCGCCCACCGTCCACTTGAGGAGAGGGTTCCTCGTGGATTTGCTCTTGCAAGTGTGCACGGCGAAGCTCTCGCCCTGCTTCAGGAGCTGGTAGTGGGGGGCTGTGGTGCCACAAGTGTGCTCCACGTTATACAAGTACATGTTCCCACTGGCGTGGGCGACTAGGAAAAGGCTTTCCGACCCGGGAGCCCATTTGACACAGGTTACGCGTGACTTGTCTATTAGTCTCTGTGAAGACAAAGGAGAACAAGTTATCACAATGGAGAAGCTTTAAAGGGCTACTTTTCCAGCAAGAAACTTGTCTGCTTCTCGGTGAGAAGGGAAGAGTCCGTCCAGGCACCGCGCACTCTCTCCCGTGGTCAGCCGGGCCAGCGAAGAGCGTCTGGGCCCCGTGTAGAATTACTTTCTAGAATTGCACTTGGGTGTTAGGCCCCTGGCTGTCGCTGAGGGAGTCAGTCAGTCAGCAAACACTGTTGAGAGCCTACTCTGTGCCAGACACGTACCAGGCGCTGGGACACACTGGTCAGAGGGCCAGCCCTCGGGCCACTTTCGTTTCTTAGGCTGGGAGCCTCTGACTCCGGGGCTCCCAGCACCTACACACGGCATCCTCTCTACAAAGACCCCCGGGAGAAGGGCGCGGTCCTCACAGCCGGGAGCACTAAGCCTCCCAGGGCCTCTATCGGACGGCGGGCCTGCGCTGACTAGCCCTGCCCCCGCTGTGGCCGCTCGGGGTGGGGAGTCCGTGTGCAGCACACTTCCTGGGCTCCACCTCGGCCCTGGCTTCACCGAAACGTCCTCACTCCCAGTCGCTGTCCTGTGCGCCTCTTTTATAAGCGCTTCCTCCAGATCTCCTCTGGAACAAGATGGGGTTTAAAGAAACGAACAGACGCTTAATTCAGGAGCGTGCGCCTGCCCAGTGCCACGGCGCTCCACGCTGATTTCTGCTCCACTGACCGGCCGTTCCTTTAAAAAGCACACATGGGAGTCTTGCCTTTAAAACCAAAGAACAAAAGGCCAAAGTAAAAACCACCCAAAGACACAGCCAGGGCACTGCCTGGCTTGTGGGCCTCGCCGCGGCGCTCACGGCGCCCCTCTCCGGGGGCCGGGTCCCCGGTCACATCACCGGAAACCGTCCAGAAGTTCCTAACTCTTGCGCGTGTGCAGCCACTCCTCCTGCCACACGGTGCCCGCATCCACCAGGGACCCCCGCAGCCTCTGTGCAGTCAGACACCAGCACCTCACCTCACTGGCCGTGACCCCCGCCCGGCAGGCGCCTTCGCCGCGCATGTGCTGTGTGTGCGGCGTCTCACAGAAAATCACACAACATGAAATAACCCATCATTTTCAAAGAAGAGATGAATGAACCGGGCAAGCTGCTACAGAATACTAGACCCTGCAGGGTAAGAGCACCGAGGGCTGGCCCTGACCAGCACGCAGGGCCCGGGGGCCAGGCGGGGGTCACTCCGCGGCAGGTGACACTGCCTGCTGCCCCCGGGTCGGTGCCGTAGGACGGCAGGGCTGGCCCTCTTAATTAACAGAGACACAGAAGGCCAGCTGGCCTTGGGGACACAGCCAACGTTTTCGTCTCTGATCTTTCCTCTCCTACCGCCTCTAAAAGGCACCTGACCCACTCCAACACCAACTGCCTAGAAGTCCGGCGGCCGCTCCGGCCAGGTCTCCCTCAGGCCTCCCTGCCGCTTCCACAAAAGGTGACAGAGGCGACTTCAAGGCCTTCCCCACCCACCAGACCCTGCTGCACCCACTGGGCCCGGGGCGGCCCGCTCAGTCGGCTACTGCGCGGACTCGGGCTGGCGGGCTGGCAGCCGGGCCGCCGTCGCCCGCCCAACGCCTGCAGCTCTCGGTCCCTGCACCTCACGTGTCACCACAACCAGATTGGGGTCCCGCCAGCAGCATACCTCTGCCCTCTCCCCCACGTGGAGACTTTTAAAGACGGACTTAAAAACTTCTAGCACTGTGCTTAGAAAATTTTATCTTCTGCTTAAAGAGACACAACAAAAATAATTCCATGAGAATTCAAAATTGTAACACTCTCAAGTAACCGCGCCGTCACTGGAGAGGCACGGGGACAGTTACAGCACTGCAGTCCCAGGAGAGGCTGCTGGGAGGCCAGCACACGCGTGGAGCCTTCGTTCCCTATCGAAAAGGTGCACAGACGACTGTCAGCAGAGCTGCGGGGGCCCCTGATGCACAAAGCGCCGAGCCTCCCGTGCGCGCCTGCTGGGGCGTCTGTGCGCACCCACGCGTCCGATCCAGCACCTGTGAGCTGGGCCACCGAAAACCCAAGGAGCCCAGGTCCCCGGCGCTGGCTCGGAGCAGGAGCGGCTCGCCCTGGCAGGTGTGCGCGAGCATGGGGAAAGCACCTGCCTCGAGGGCCCCCCCAGGTCCGGGGCGCTCGGCAGGCACGCCGGGAGAGCGGTGCGGGCTTCCAACTGGAGGCCCTACTCTGCGTGCCGGGCGCTGGGCCAGGAAGGGGCTCCCACACATGCTCTTCCACCCCAGAATCCCTGTGCGAGGCCAGCCGTTGCTGCATCTGACCAGGTAATGCACTGACAGTGCGCGGGACAGTCTGCCGGAGAAAGCCCCACTCACGTCCCTCTCCTCCGTTCCGGAACACCTGGCCCCAAGTCACTGTTACTACGCCTCCTGCTTCCTTCTCCAGAGCGTCTCCGTCCACAGACAAGGCAGATGTGGATGCGCTCAGTACTGTGTCCGTCCACCTGTCTGTGCAAAGCCAGCTTCCTGTTCCTTTCTAAAGCTGCGGCGTATTCAGCGATATGGATGCGCTGACAGATGCGCACGCGGCAGGGGGAGCCCCGCACAGAGGCGGTTTTCACGCGTACGGGTACACACGCGGGGTGAGCTCCCGGGAAAACAGCTGGGTCAAAAGGCATGTACAGTTAGACCTTTCATTGGTGCTGCCAAACTGCCTCCCCCAGAGGACAGAGCCCTGCATTTTCATCAGCAACAGAAGAGCGCCCACTTCTGCACAGGAGCCAGAGGCTCGGAGCGGTCAGGAAACCTGCCTGCCGTCCGGTCCATGCGCTCGCTCGTTCACTCACTCCTTCACCACCCTCTTCTCCAAATGCGTTCAGGCCCGGCACAGACACTGGGCCGATCAAGACAGACGGGCATTCACGTCTGCGTGGGAGGGGAGGAGTGAGACCCGAGGGCGTGACGGTGCCGAGCGCTGTGAAGAAAACCAGAGCGAGGGGAGCAGACACGTGCTGATGGGGAGGGGGTTACAGCGACTTCCATGTCCAGTGCGGGGCGGGGGGGGGGGGGCCCTGGCGGGACTCTGTCCGGCAGCGAGGGCTGGCTGCAGGCCGCCAGGTGCAGGGGGAGGCCGGGAGCACAGAGGCACCCGAGAGAACGAGAGAGCAAAGGGGACCACGGCAGGCGGGCCCGACTGGGCAGGGTGGGCACCATCTCCTGTGCCGCCCACAGGCATCGACTAAGGCCAAGGCCATGCCTGCCGGTGCCCAGAAACGGGACACAAGCCTGCCTGGGACCCGCCGCCAGGGCGGGAGGCACACGCTAGGCCCAGCTAGTGGAGTCCCTGAATGTAAACAGCTCTGCCTATTAGCTAGTTTGGGTTTAATAAAAAAGAGAAAAGAAAGCATTTTACTTCTGTGTTTCAAATCAAGAAACAAATACCTGGAACGTTTTATTTAATAAATATAAAGAACAAAGCCCAGTCACTACACCATAATGTCTAGTGAAAAAAGGAAAGGACCTTAGCAATCCACATTAAGCAACGGGATTAGCCTGTGGAATTCTCCAGCATCAGTGGGGCCCTGGTCCAGACACGCACAGTGAGGAACGCCAAGCAGAAGCGACCCCTCCGAGGAGCTCCTGAGCACAGGCCGGCAGGGGCCGAGATGCAGGGGCGGGAAGGACAGAGCGGTCCGGTGGATCTGGGGCGGGCACGGCACCTGTTCTGGCTGGAGCCCCAAGCTGCAGGGAATGAGGTCTGGAACCGGGAGCCAGGGCTCAGGATGGTGAAGTCTCAGGCAAAGGGGCTTTGGGCCATGACCCTGAAGCCCGGAGAGCTTGGAGTATGTCTGAAGTAAGATGTGCTGTGTGCGTTAAGTTAAACACACACCGGGTTCTGAAGACTCAAAGAACTACGGAAACTATCTCATTCGTGATTTCATATTGCACGTCTGCTGAAATAATATTTGGGCTGTACAGAGAAAACCTTAATTTCACTTAATTTTTGCTGATTTAATGTGCTAATCGAAGAAGGGCGCAGGTGGCTCACACTGCGTTCCTGCCGGCAGTGAGGCTGCAGAGGTGAGGGAACGGCTTCTGAGAAGGGAGGCGAGGGTGAAGAGAAACGCCCTCCGCGGAAGGGACAGGATGGAAGAGGGGCGGGGCTGGCTGGGCGGCTGGGCGTAATCAGTTAGGAGGCTGTGACAACCATCTGTGGACAAAAAGGGCTTCAACTTGACAGTGGCAGCATGGCAAGATGGACTGTTTAATAATGGACTAGGCTGGGGGGAGGAGGAGGCGGAGGGTAAGGGGGTGTGGCTTCTCCTGGGCTTGAAGCCTGAGTGACTGGGCCACACAAAGGACAGGGTTGGGGTCATGCTGGGAGAAATCCAAGGGTCCCTATCCAGTCGCCAAGGAAGACCAGGAAAGCAGTTAAGAACAGAGAGAGCCGTGTCTGTGGCATCCTAGGATCCCCGTGGAAAGTGTAGCACGGAGGAAGAGGAGAGGGTGACGCTCTGCAAAAAACCCACTTATGGGGGCAGGACAGAAGTCAGGAAAGCGGAAGAAAAATCTGAGAAATGGAGGAAATCAGAAAGAAAGGAGCTGGTGCCAAGTGGTCAGCACGGGCCAGAAGCTCTGGGAACTGCAGTGTTCCTTCGTCAGGTAATGAAGGCTTTGAGGGTAACTCTGTCCACACACCAGGAAGGGAGACTCGGAGGGAGGCTGTGACTCCAGCAGAGGCCTGGCAGGCAGGGCAGGAGCTGGGAGGTTTCCTTAGGAGAACACGGGGAGCAAGTCTGAGGGACCAGGGAGAGGGGCAGGTGGGATCCAGAAGAAAGCCAACGCCCCTTGCTCCCGGGCTGCAGAGGAGAAGCCCAGGGGACACTGACCGGTGGAGGAGTGTGTGGACCCCACTTCCAACAAACCAGCAGAGGGAGGAGGGAGCCGGGCAGGAGTTCGGGGAGGGGGCAGAGGACAGGGGCACGGCAGGGACTCAGCAGCTAGGACAGTCTCTGTTAGGTCAGCTACGCTGGCCACTGGGCTACCATTAAAGAGTCAAATTCCAGAACACTCCAGGCTAATTTCTACACATTAGTAAAAACCAAGCACAAACTCGAGATCAGTCAGCTGCCTCTGTGTCCCGGAAGCGGCTCCTGCACCCTCCCCTCTCCCGGGTGTCCGCCAGCAGCCCCGCACGGTCCCTGCCTGAATTCGGAAGAAACTGTCCCTTTTCTGGTTTGAATCCAGTAAAACCCAAACACCAAAACTATCGTCGCTAATGGCACTAACAGACAGATTGTCTAACTATTATAAACTAGTTACGAGAAGCAAGAGTAAAAATAAATCTCTAACCACATTAAGGTATCACTGCTAAAAGCACTTAGTTATCTTTTTATTTTTTTCCACTACTATCAACAGGACAAGCAGGGGAAAATTATTTGGGGGGCGGTGGGTGTGTATTTTATAATGCAGACATTAATTTGTAACAAAAATACTAAAGCAAACAATTCAAAAGCCACAGCAGCTGCTGGAAAAGCCATAATGTGGCCACAGGGAAAACTGGCGACTCGGGGCTTTGCTGACGGAGCGCACGTGCGGGGAGCGCCCCCTCGGCAGCGCCAGCGCGAGGGGAGGTACCTCAGAGCCGCCTGGAAGGTGATGTCAGTTTATCAACGTGGAAACTTTAAGGAGCCGATCATTATGCACTCACTTCCTCCCTTTGATTAAAAAAAGCAACAACAAAAACAAAGCTACCCACACCCCCACAACCACGCTTCTGTCCCCGGAGTGGAGAGGTGGCGGGGCCTGGCTCTCCCCTCCTGGGGACGCTGCTCGCCTCCAGCGGGCCCTTCAGCGGGACGGCACCTGAAGGCCTCAGCACTGCCCCGCCAGCGGGATGGCCCCCGCCGTGCTCAGGAGGGAGCAGAGTCAAGACCAGAGGGCTGGCTACATGTCAGCAACAGAAGAGGCCGCGGTGGCAGGCACGCGCTGGATTTTACCCGACCGCCAAAATGCACAAAAGACCCTCTGAAGTCACTGTTCTCTGGATACACCCCTGCAATGATCAGACTTTCTACAAAGACAAACAGGTATGAGTTCATCATCAGATACTAAGTGATGCCCTAACCACACAGTGAAAAGCGAACCCTCAGCCCTCGGGTGCTTCCCACGAGGCTCAACGCTCTGCGGGGGGGGGGGGGGGGCTCTGCTCTCCGGGAGCGCGTGTGAGGAGGGCGCACCCTGTGGCCTGGGAGCTCGGGACGTGCCCGCGTGCGCTCAGCAGAGGCCCGTGGGCGCAGCGTGCACCGCACACACACAGGGACACCCGGGGGCAGCGGAGACGAGACAGCAGCCCCGCAGACACCACCCCCGGGGCCGCTGGAAAGGGCCGGGGCCCTGCCTTCTGGGCAGCACGGGCAGAGCCGCCGGGTGCCGCGCATGACGGGGACCAGGGTGGCGTGAGGGGAGCAGGGCCCCCCTCTCTGACCAGCTGGCCAGACGGGAGGAGGAGGTCACGGACATCTCTGATGATGGAAGGAGACATCTCTGTCTCACCTCAATAAAAAAGAAAAAACCACCACAAAGACAACAAGGCTAACGGGGAGCGCTGGGAATCACATGCCCTCCCATCGTCTCTGTTCTTCGATAAACATGCATTTGCGGAATTTTTTATTTTTTGAGGTAATGGGGAAAAAATCACCTTTTAAGATACACTTGATTTCTAGATAGGAATTTTCATCTACTCTTAATGTCAGGTGGATTTCTAGATTCTAATTCCATTTCATCCATCCATCCATCTACCCATCCAAACATTTGTTATATTTTCGTGTGCCGGGAACCTGTGGAAAGGAGGCAAAGGTGGAAACATCAGTACCGCGGTGTGTGCGTGTGTACACATGCGTGTGCGCACACTCGTGCAACGGACAGCCGAGAGAGCTCTGGGGAGCCGCACACGGACCAGTGGGGTAAGGCGCTCCCCTCCGCCTCCCACGCGCCCCCTCTCCGGCGCTGCCCTGGACGGTCCCTTACTCCCCCTTTGAACCTGCTGCGGTCTCACCCGGCTGAAGGCGCTCCCGGGGCTCCGCTCTGCCTCGAAGTCTCCGGAGCAGGCACCAAGGGCCCCTCTCACCCTCACCCCTGCGGGCGGCCTCCCGGTGAGGAGAGGCGAGGCCCGCCGTGAGGCGGGCGGCCCTGACCCCAAGTCGCAGGGAAGCACACGGACCGCTGGAAGCGCCCCCCTGGAGACAGCAGGCGGCAGCGTCTGGGGGGACAGAGCCGCGGACACTCTCTGTCCTGCTGCACCTTCTCCACAGACCTTCTGTCTAATCTCGGGGACGTGAGGATCATTTATAAGCCCACCTCCCCAATTTCTGCCTCGAGTTTTGGGCCCCAGGTCCACACATCTAACACCTACAGGTCTCTGAAGCTTATCAGGCACAGACTAGAACCCTGACCTTTGCCCCCGCCCCCCCAGACACGCCCCCTCCCCGAGCTCCCGTCTCAGAGGTCCTCAGAAGTCGGGCTCTAAGCAGCAGCCTGGGTCATCTTCATTCCGCAGGATCGTGCACCCCAGCCCGGGGCACCCCGGGGCCCCAACCTAGGTGGCGCAGCCCCCGCGGGGTCGCCCCGCCCAGCTCCTCTCCTCCGCCAGGGCCGCCACCACAGGGACGCTCTGTCGTGTGTGGGGCGCACCTGCCCGCTCTGCAGCGGCCGCCGGTCCATGTCCCTGCCTCTCTCGGGCCTCTGCCTCCCCATGCAGCGCACGCCAGCCCTGCCCTAAGTGTGCGTGAGGGGGGCTGCTTGCGCCCCCCCCCCCCCGCGCCCTCTTGGGGGTGACCGCAGGGCAGGCCTGGAGCGGGCACGCGGTAGGTAAGCAAGGTCTGCCGACGGGACGGGACGTGGCCGCTGCTCCAGGTCAAAGCCCGGCTCTCCCCCGGCACGTGTCCCGGCCTCCTGGCCAATCTCCCTCCCCTCCTTCTCTCTTCATTCTCCCCGCACGCCCCGAGTGCTGACGAGCGTTCTAAAGGACACATCTGACACGGTCACTCCCTTGACTAAAAGCCCAAAGCTCCCCGGAGAGCCTCCATGTCAGATCCACATCTCACAGCATGTCAGAGCTTTCACCACTTGGTTCCGACGGACCTGTCGGCCCTCACGCTGACGTGGTCACGCCCGGTCACCCGACGCGCCTCCACACACCAAGCTGTTTTCTCCGGCTGTGAAGGCCTCTCACACTTTTCCAGCTCCTACGCATCTTTCAAGACCCAGAGTGTCACCTTCTGGAAATCTTCTCGGCCTTCCTCCATCGAACTGAACTTCTGCTCTACTTTAGGATACTCGGTACATGCTGAAGAACACGGCTAACACACACCGCTCAGCACTTGGTTCCCAACACTGTGATGAGCCGGCCCCGGCCCCCGTCCGTCCGCAGCTCCCAGGAGCACAAGGGCCTGCCTGTCTGGCGGCCACACGTGGGGGGCCGTACAGTCTGTGACCCGGGAGCCCATCTAGAAGTGTTTCCAGTTCCAACTCTATCGTCAGCTCGCTGTCTGCCTGGACAACTCACTTACCTTCTCTCGGACTCTCCTCGTCTGCAGCAGGGCAGCAGCTGCCCGTCCCACTGCACGGAGGACAAACCCACCCCCCCAGACCTCTAAATCTCACCCCAAGGCAGAGCATGGCGTGGCACCTGCTTCAAGCACTGGCACTCGGAGAGGACGTGCCTCTGAGACCCTGCTCTCACACATCTGACCAAAACCTGATGAAAATGTATCCACACAGCCAAAGGAATGTCCTTGGTGTGCAAGGCGGTCAGTGTCAGCCTCAAGCTATAAACGCCAAGCTGGCATTTACCCACTCACAAGCCCCAGCACTCTGGACAGCCATTTTCCAAGCAAAACCTACGACGCGTAGGGATAACTCGGGCTTCAGTCAGTGCGTGCGGGGCCGCTTCCCAGCCTGCACTCTGTCCGCTGTCCAGAGCGGGGCGCTGCCGCTCCCGGGCCTGAGCCTCCCGCCTCCCCCGATGACACACAAGCCCTTCTTGTTCCTAAGTGGCAGTCTGTGCCGTCCTCAGCCAGAGCACCTCCCCATCTCGTTTACCGGCAGCCTTACGTGGCTGCCGTCCCTGGTAACCGGCCCCTGCCCAGACACAAACACAGCCCCACAGGGGCTCCAAAATCAGGTGCTGGTGGCAGGCTGCTCCCCGCCAGTGGCCGCCCAAACAAACAAAACGCCGCCACCACCATTCCGCTACTAAGAAATCACTTCCCCGGGTGTTGTTAATAAAACACTTAGGTGAATAACACAACTTTCTGCTTAATTTTTTTTTTTTTTTTTTTTGCAGAAAATCGGATTAAATACTGTGCCTCAGGTGTGTTGTCAACCCACATGGCAGAGTCTGTTTCCGGTCAACCCAGATGCAACTAGACACGGAGGTGGCCCGGTCCGAAAGGCCTCCCTGAACCCACTGGCACTGCCGGCGGGAGACAGTGGACGGGCACCGGCTGGGTGGACAGCGCGTGCCATGACAACCACAAAAGAATCTGAATTTTAAACGCAACCTGTCGGCTTGGCTACTCTTGCCCACACAAAATTACTTCTTACAAACCAGAATCCATAAGGCGCTTCTGTCCCAAGTTAATGACGTCAAAACCAGGCCACAGGGCAAAAGCACTGGTCCTTCCTGAGGGATCCCACGTGACCTGAGCCTTGCGCACATCAGCGCTGAGAGGCAGGTCGGCCCTGCAGACCCGGGGCTTCTGAGTCAGTGAGCCCTCCACGGCTGCTCCATTTGCTGGGGAAGTCGCACTGGAACAGGAGGAAGAGCATCGAATCTGCAATGGCAACTCTTGGGGCCAAAAAAATCACTCCGGAAGCTTTAACAGCCATAATCTACCTGCCACGTTGAACAGTTCTGACCTGTTTCTGAGGACACGGCTCAGACAGCACAGGCTCCTTCCAGAACAAAACTAGAGATACTAGAAACCCAGCACATGCTGGAACACTGGCAGAAGCTGTGTCGTGTGATCTGATTTTAAGTGCCAGGATTTCAAACTGTGTCGGAGGTGATTTTACAGCAAACATTTTCAAGAGAAAGAAAACTACTCCTTCGCCACACACCTGTCGAACACAGACACGGAAGCCTGGGCCACGACTCCAGCAGCCCAACGGACTGCCATCACGTTCTTTGATCTGCAGGAAATTTTCTGGTGATGTGAACAAGCTCTGCAGTTCTGTATTTTCTTATTTAAATTATAAAATATCCAGTGTCAGTTTTGTCCCTGTCTCCATCAGGAAAGTTCTAAAGCGCCTGCTCGAGACACCTGAGCGAGCTCCGTGAAGAAAACGCGTAACACCATCACCCCAAGGAAGAACAGGCAAAAGCCAACAAGTGAATTCGGCACATTTGAACGGGAAGACTCCGTAGGACAGTGGAGAGAATGAAAACTGGGCGCAGCTCGGTGTGGAAGCTAAGGCCCCCCCGCCCTTGGCAAGAACGGGTACATTCTTAAAGGGGTTCTTAACAGCTAGGACAGGGTGCTACTTACTTCCTCATTAAATAGTTTGCTAGTTTCTTTTTTGATTGGATCTATAAGCTGGACTTGGCCTGCGGAAAAGCCCACTAGGAGAGAGACACTTTCTGCTGTGGCTGTTAGGTGGTTGAAGTCATGACAAGTAGGCTGTGTTCCTTTGTAAATCCTTTTATCTATTGGTTTACTCAAGTCAGCAGCCTGGAGGAGAAAGAGAAAAATACATACGGTAAACAGCACATTGAGATGAGAAAATAGTCACGCTATTTTATACTCCATTATGATGTTCGATCTTAACAACAAAGGTATTTTAAAAAGTTTTTTTTCAGTTTTCAGTATTTTGTAAAAGCACTTTCACATACATTAGCCAAATTGATAGCATTAGACTCTTTATGTTTATCACTATTATTCTCACAACTTCTTCTTCTTCAGGTATCTCTAACAAAGACTCCTGGACTTCAGGAGGAAAAATCCTTGAGATACTAAATTCAGATTTGTAAAATGCATTCATTCCCAGCACTTTCTAACAGAGTACCTCTAACCACATAAAAACTCAGCCTGCAAATAGATCTATAGCATCTAAACGCTTATTGGTGAGTTACCTGTAGCCCAGGGGTTCTCACAGTGTGGTCCCCAGGCCAGCGGTGGCGGCAGCAGCATCACCTGGAAACTCAGAAATGCAAATTCTCAAGCCCCGCCCCAGACCAAAGGAACCGGAAACTACGGGGCGGGCCCAGCAAGCCTTCCAGGTGATCCCGATGCGCACTCCGATCTGAGAACCACTGCTGCAGCCAGTGATAAGCCAGAGCCTTCTTACTGGGTCACAGTCCCTCTTCGCATTGGCCTCTGGGCACCTTCCACTTACTGAGCCGCCACTCAAGGTGTGTGACGTGCCTCACCTTTTATCCTTATGATGACCGTTCAGAACAGAGAACACTGCCCCATTTTACAGATGAGAAAGAAGCTTAGGGAGGTTCGTAACTCAGCCACGGTCCCCATACCTACCTAAGGCAGTGGCTGGATGTAGAACCCAGGTCTGTTTGACCATAAAGGACATGGGGAGAACCCACCGAGCACACCCCAAGGTCAGAAGCAAAGGACTTAGGACTTGAGCCAAAAGTGATTTTTGAATGTGCCTCCCCCTCAATCCCTAAAGCAGGACTGTTTTCCTTCATGAGAAACGTTCTACGCCGTCTGATACACAGGGCTGATACTGTGGAAATGAAGGACACCACCCTCCAGTCTCAGCTGAAAGTCACAGGTGCAGACAACCAGGACTCTGAGCGCGTCCTCCGAGACAACCACGCCGGCCCTGCGCGCTGCCCTGGGGCCGCGGCCCGCAGTGTCTGACCAACCCCCGAGTCAGGTTCTGAAGATGTTTTTCTTCCAGAGAGGTCTGTGCCACTGTGCTGAGTAGACAGTGTTTCATTCCTCAAATAACGAACATAGATACTGAGTAGAAAAGAGGCATCAAAATGTTCAAAATTACAGACATTATGGCCTCTAGAAGTCTGGACCCGAGAGGAGCAGGAACTCTAAGAGCACAGGACAAAGGGGTGAAGGTCCATGCCCTGCGGACGCTCTCCCAGCCTCACCTCACTCAAAACGGAGAGGAGACTCTGCCCTGCCGAGCTCCCGGGACAGTCTGGAGGATGCAAGAAGAGAATGCGTACGTGGAAGCGCCTCGGAAAGTGGAATGTAAAGTATGATACAAAGCGCGAGGAAGACATGACTTTGTAGCAAGGAGAGAAAGGGGCCAGCGGGGCTGGGGGGCCGCGCTGGGGGGGGGGCGGCGAAGGCTGCACTCAGAAGAGGGCGGAGGGAGACGCGGCAGCCAAGAAAGCCACCACTGCCCCCTGGACGGGGACAGGGTGCCTGTGGGAAGCTCCGGGCAGGGAGAGAGCAGCCAGGCTAAGGGACCACAGCGAATCATTTCAGAGCAAAGAAGGTATCAGCAAACATCAGAAGGGCCCAAAATAGAAAGTATAAAAACACTGGCAGCTAGTGACAAAAAACAAATTTGAATACGAACAGTTAAATTATTACATGTTCTATCAGGAGGTATAACTCTGAGAGTTTGTTTGTTTACGGCTTGCTTTAGGAACTTCCTCTTTAAAGAATATATCAAAAATTATGCTCAATCCAAAGGCAAGCCAAAAACTGACAGAGAAAACATACTAATATAAATTAAATGAGCAAAACAACACACAGTGGTTCTCAGAAACAACAGAGGAAGCAAAAGCACTTGATTTCCCAAGCATCGCTACTAGTAGAGAATGAACCTTCCACGGCCCTTACGGTAACCGCAGGAGCCTCGGTTCTCGGGAGATTTATTTCACATCCCCGCCTTCTCCTAAGGAAGAGATGTCATCGGGAATTAGCTCGTACGCGCACACACGCCTGAAGTATTTTACATGCCAACGGAAAGACTTTTACTCTTAAATCACATAAATACTCCCCAAACATCTTGTTTACTAATTTAACAACTTTCTTCCGAGATCACTGCTTTCAAAGTGTGCCCGTTCGTGAACAGATTAAATACAGAAAGTAAGAATAAACATTTAGAAACTTTTATGCCAATCAGGATAATTTTATATCTGTTGAGCCATAATAATAAAAATTAGAATTTATATTCTGCACATCTTTTCCAGTTTTGTTTTCCAGTAATTGTTTTTTAGTTTTAGAAAAGTTATCAGTCCAAATAGATTGGAAATTTTTAAAATTGTCAACACTGGTGAGAGGCACTGTTCTAGAAGGCACCAAAGTAAACGCAGGCACAGGGAACGTCTCTTCCCTCAGGTCACCTACCCCCCCATGGCACCGTCACACCGGAACTAAGGCAGCACAACCCCGCCGGGCAAGATGGCACCTGCAGCGAGGCACTGCGGGGCCTCAAGTGACTGCTGGGCACGTGCCCACCCTGAGAAACCAGACTTCCGAGAAACCCACAGACTCCGCCACTGGTGCCTGGCGGCTCTGGAGCCCAACACCCGAGCGAGGGAAGTCAGGTTTCGAGAACCTGCCTTCATTTCAAACAGTGCCATCATCTGTGACTCGTCTTGTCCTCTTTCTCCTGCAGCCAACCCCCACGGTCTCTTTTCCCACTGCTGTGCTGGTGTCCTATTTCTTCTTCCTCCTCTTCCTCTCTTCTTTGGGGATGGAGGGCTGCCAACAGGTACTCCGAACTCACACACCTTCCCAGGAGCAGCAGTAGCCACCTGAGGCGGCCACACCTCTGCTGCACGCACTCCTCAGTCCCTGATGATGGCTTCCCCGGGAGAGGCGGGCCGGTGGGAGGAGAAAGAACCGGACTCTGCAGCCAGGCAGGCCCCCGTTCAGACCTCGCCCTCCCTCTGGGCAGCCTCGAGCCTGGGGCAGGGTGCTCCCTTCCCCTCCGAGAACGAAGCCCCTGCCAGGATCTGAGGCGCCGAGCGCGCGCACAACTGGAAAGGCAGCCAGCAGCACGCGCCCGCCCGGTCGCAGCCCAGCTCCCTGGCCAAACGCTGCAGGAGCTCCTAACTTGCATCACACCAGAGCGTGGAAGGCCGGACACCAACCTCCGCCTGCGGAACGCCTCCTGGGGCTGCAGCTTCACATCACATCTGTCGTCTCGGGCCCCCTCAGGGTGGCCGCCAGCACTGCCCCAGACCCTGCCCGGCCTGCTGGGGCACGCCCAGCAAAAGGACAGGCCCCACACGCTCACGGGAACCTGCTGCCCGACCCTCCGAGTGCCCAGAAGCATCTGATGTGACACGGAAGATGTCTCTGAAAGACCTCTTTAGAAAAGTGCACATCAGAATATTATGTACAGGGGCGCAGCGGTACTGGTAATTAAGGTGGACTTTATTTTTCCTACATTTTATATTCTCCCTCCCCATCTGAGAATCACCTCAGAGAGAACCAGTCCCACAGAACTTGCCAGAAAAGAGTCCTTCGGCCCATTTCTACACATCCAACTCATCCCACACACTATGCCAGATTCCCCTTCGTGTAGCCTTAGGTCACTCTCTCATTTCAAACTTCGGTGGCTCTGCCCCAACTCTTGGCTACGCTCCTTGGCCCGGCACCCGACTCCCACAGGCCTTGCTGACACGGACCTCATCACGCACGGTCCCTCCAGAGGTGCCTGTTCACATGCTGCCTGCGCTCCTTACACCTTCTGGCCTTCCCTGGCACCCCTCCCTTGCTCGGAATACCCTCCCTGCGCAGCGTCCCTACAGCGTCCCTACGAGTTCTGCTCACGGCGCACGCGCGTCCTGACTTCCTCATCTCGCCTCTGGGGGGCGTTCTTTCACCTGACCACGGCCTGCCCATCACTGAGCGCCACATGGACGAGCTGTAACGTTAACTGCATTCCATATACTGTGACGGTCCAGCTCCTCTTAAAAACAAAAAAGGTCAGGAGGCTGCTGAGTCACTGAAGGCCCGAATGAACCATCAGAAATAGCTGGAGCGGCCCCAGTGACAAAGGTCTCCATTATGCCATTTGGAAATCAGAAGAGAAATGATATCATGCTTTCTATTATCATTCCTCTTGACCACATCTCAGACAACCAAAACGGGAGCCAAAAATGAACAAGGGACCACTTCCCAGGACCACAAAGGATCACCTACTCGGAAAGAAGGAACACTGGGAGTCCTACCTCAAGACCTGGGATCCCGAATAAACCAGATTACAAGGACTGTTGCAGTTTCCCCGGGGGGTGGGGGTCTCCGGGGTCTGCGGCTGGACGATGACGAGCTGGGCATCCTGGATGAGACGAGGGGAAGCGCCGCAGCCTTCCGGGCCCGGGTGCGGGTGAGCTGCAACACCGGCCGCGCGGAGCTGCGGTACAGTCGCTTGGTGAACCAAGCTCGAAGCGCTCTCTAACCAGAGCGCTCTTCCCCACGGCGCAGAGCATGCACCCTGGCCTCTAAGGGCAGAAGCACCACACGCAGGCGAGCAGTGGAACGTTCCGGTCAGGCGGCTGCGAGGCACCGCATAGACGCCGATTGCACGGGCCAGCCCACCTGCCTGGAGCACAAACAGGCTGATCGTGCGAAACCCCCAACCCCCCTTTCTCGTGGCTTCTTCAGCTCAACAGCTACCCCCAAAGTATCTGCATAATTGGCTTGATGGTACTTGAAGAGTGATCTAACACTGACTTTTAAAATATATATCAGGAGTGGTAGGGAGTCAATCAGGCTTGGGATCTCTTATCCCAGGAGGGGAAAAAATGCCAATCAACGGTACAGTTCCAGTGTTTGAAAAAGGACAGAAATGTACCTGCTTTCTTCACCACTCTCTCCGACACCTGATGGAGGGCTTGGCATGTAAACCGTATCACTGCTATTGATGGCAGAAATGAAACCATTCTAAAAATGGAAGGGAAAAGTCCCAAAAGTATATAAAAAAAAGTCCCAAAAGTATATTAAAAAAAGTCCCAAAAGTATATAAAAGCAAATACATGGGGGCCCCTGGGTGGCTCAGTCGGATAAGGGTCTGCCTTTGGCTCAGGTCATGGTCTCAAGGTTTATGGGTTCAAGCCCCCACGTCGGGCTCTCTGCTGTCAGCGCAGAGCCTGCTTCAGATTCTCTGTCCCCTCCTCTCTCTGCCCCTCCCTTGCATGCTCTGTCCCTCCCTCTCTCTTTCAAAATGAAACAAATATTTAAGGGGGAAAAAAAGCAAAAGTGTGATCTTCTGCTGACAAAAACCGCGACTACCAACTAACGCCGTCTTGGGTGCCGGTCGGGGAAGGAGAACAGTCCTGCTGGCAAATGTCACGGCCCGGTTTCCGAAGGACCCGTGCGCATCGGTGCTTCCGGTCCTCCTTACAAACCCGTGCGCCGAGGACACCTGGCCTCGCACCTTCTAAGAAGGAAAACAGACTCCGCCGTCAAGAGGAAGCAGCTGGCAGAGAGCAGTGTCTGCCTCGCGGACCTGCTGCCGGGCGAGGTAACGTCCGAGGCTGCGCCGTCTACAATCCCGTCAGCCGCCCGAGTGGGAACCAGACTCCTGCCTTGATCAGCGTGGCCCAGACCGCAGGCCTCCCTCCTCCACGCGTTCGCCCCGCGGGGCGGTTTTCTGCACCGGCACTAACAGGCCAGAGTCACACGCGGCTCGCCGCAAGGCCCCTGAGCAGGGTTAGGTGTCCTCTTTTCAACTGGGACTCCTCGGCACACGTGAGGGCTGCTGCCGAGCACAGACAGGCTGTGGACACCCTCGTCGCCTGCTCGTGCACAGCAGGAAAACAGAGTTCCCTCCGCCCTAAGCTTCCCAGAGAAAGACGACAGGAGAAGCCAAGTTTAGGGCACGTTCCCCTTTCAACAGAATTTTCCCAAACAAGATAGCACCTCCCCTTTATAGCTTCCATCCCGCCTTCCTTCTCAAAGAGCACATGCTCACATGACATCTGACCCATTCCCGTCACTAAAAACAGGACAAACTGCCGGCAGACACCTGCTAGCATCTCCTACTAGGCCCTGACCCTGGACTGAGCGCCCAGCACCGCCCCGGCCAGGCCAGGCCAGGCCAGCCGACTCCATGGAGGGAGAGAGCAGGGAGGGCCAGGGCCCAGACGTCCTCAGAACACAGGCAGATGGGAAGTGAAAGGCGAGGGGCACCACCCTCACGGCACCCCAGAAGGGGAAGACGCGCCCGCTCACAAAATGCACAGAATACGTTCACTGAGTTTTCACAGCAAAGGTCTGCAGTGCGGCTTCCTGTCTCCAGAGAAACACTTCCCGCAGGGGCAGGGGAGGCTCTCTCTGCCAAGGTCAGCGGGGCAGGACAGGGGTGCGGCGGGGAGGAAGCAGGACGGGATTACTTGGTGCATCTTCTCCCTGGCCCAGCATGCCTGTCACGGACCTGCTGAAACAAGAAGCTTCTGTCGTCGCACACGTCATTTTCCCCCAAGGCAGCCTATCACCAAAGACCGTTAGCTCTGGAAAAATCGACTCCTCCACCCTCAGGTTTTTAAAAATAAACTTAATATGCCGCTAAACTGCCACATCTTGGCCAACTCTTCAAGTTCTTCACGCTCAGGTCAAGTCTCTTTAGCACAGTGTGGGACCCTACAAATGGGGGCTGCCGTACACCCTTAGGCTAATGGAACACGGATTTCGTCTTTAAAGAAAAACTATGAATAAGCATCAGCTAAATTCAGCTTGCGCACATTCTAACACCAGATCTCATCCCGTTAAATGCTGATAGATACAAATGACCTATTTTTTTTATTAAACGCTTCTGTTAAATATGCACAAAATACAAACACCCATTCCTCAGGGAATACCACCACCTCGAATGGAAGAAAAGGCAAGATGTTTTATTTCTGCAAGATACTCACTTCAAATTCTTAGAAAATATTTTTTTAAGTTTCCCCTAAAGGAGCTTGGCGGGGAATTCTGTGACCTCAAAGCTCCGTGACACTGTAAGCCAGAGGCCGCGCCACGGCGGTGAGGCGTCCCTCCCCACCGCTTAACCACCGCGGCACTGACTTCTCACACTGAGACCATCCGCGAGCTTATGATGTCTGGCACGGCACTGAGATGATTTTTTTTTTCCTAATGTTTTATTTATTTTTAAGAGAGAGAGAGAGAGAGACGGCATAAGCGGGGGAGGGTCAGAGAGAGAGAGGGAGACACAGAATCTGAAGCAGCTCCAGGCCTTAGCTGTCAGCACAGAGCCCGATGCGGGGCTCGAACCCATAAACTGCGAGATCATGACCTGAGCCGAAGCTGGATGCTCAACCGACGGAGCCACCCAAGCACCCCATCCGAGATGATTTTTAAATGTTTCGATTCAGGATGCTCTGTAACCTCAGCAGCAATCTGCAGAGGAACTCCCATTCTGGGTGAGAAGCACCCTAAATCCCCCCTCGCGTAGCGGCCCTGCAATCCCCCAGCCCTCCTGTCCGCATCCTGCTGCGGTGCTGAGGCCCAGGGGAGGAGGTGATCTGCCCAAGGTTTCCCAGAGCGCAGAAGTGTGCTTTTACCCCATCAGACTGTGGC
This sequence comes from Mungos mungo, assembly GCA_004023785.1. Classification (NCBI taxonomy): domain Eukaryota; kingdom Metazoa; phylum Chordata; class Mammalia; order Carnivora; family Herpestidae; genus Mungos; species Mungos mungo. The sequence goes on along the minus strand of PISW01010179.1, from coordinate 32,669 downwards.
TGTTTTTCCAATTACCCAACCTCGGTCGGAACAATGAACTACTGAATCTATAACAGATGAATGTTTTTTAATTGGCACCAATGTGCACTAGTAATTACATATCAAATGACAGCCCAGCAGAGCCAGTGCGATGCTGTGTTTTCAAACAGAAAGCAAGAGAGCTAAAGAGAATGAACGGACACTAAACTTCTCTTACACAATGGAGATGAGCCGCTAAAACCCAAGGCCAAAATATTTTATCTGGTCTCTGTGATTCAAAGACTTCGTCTCAAATCAAATCAGCCAGAGCTCAGCTGAAGAAAGCGGCCTCAGATCAACGGGGCAGGAGAGAGCTAGCTGGCCGGCTCTCAATACCAGCGTGAGGCGAAGTTCCGACCTCTCTGTCATCTGCAGTTTTACAGCGTCACCTGAACTACCCATTTGCCACTTGTGCTCAGTCACTTGTCACATATGTCTTATCTCCCCAACTAATGCAAAACTTGACGGGCATAACGGACTTCTAGGCCACCTCAGCAACACCCACTCAGACATTTCCGATGGCTTTTCCCTCCCAGATTTAAAAAGCCCTTCCAAGCGCCTGGAACATACCATGCGCTGGGACAGCCACACAGCACAACAGCAGCCAGTTTCAAGATGGGGACCGGTGGAACTGGCACCTGCAGGACTGGGGGGAGGCTGGCCTCACCTCCCACTGCGGGAGCGTAGCTGGCACGGCTTCATGCGGGGCGACTTGGCCACACGTGGCAAATGCCTCCCCTCTTTTACACACAAACCCAGCTCCTAGGAACGCATCCTTAGAACATATTTTTCAAGTGGGTAATTTGTAACAGCCCCACCTGGCCCAACACTGATGTCTGTCTAGAGGAGGCTAGAGAAAGAGCAGGCTAATCATGGAATACCTGCGCTCAGAACAAATATGGACAAACCTCAAAAGATAATCTTAATTGAAGCCAAATGTAAACAAAATATATCATAATTCCATTTATATAAAGTTCAAAAATAAGGAAAAGTATCTGCGATGTTAGAAGTGAGAACAGTAGAACCCTTGAAGAGCACGGGGGAGGGGCCGGAGGGGAAGCTCTGGCTGGCTAGGAATGCTGCTCCTTCAATCTGAGATTGATTCTACTTTGTGAAAAATTAATAGAGCTTTACAGTTAACACATTTCTTTATGTTCCTCCTAAATTAAATTTTAATGAGCAAACACACCTACAAAGACAGCCAATTCAACTTTGTTTATAATGAAACATTATTAGCATCCTGTGTGTTCCAAAAAGGAAATAGGTAAATATACCATGTAGCCATTTAAAACGAAGATGTTGGGACACCTGGGGCGCCTGGGGGGCTCAGTCGGGTAAGCATTCGACTTCAGCTCAGGTCATGATCTTGCAGTTTGTGAGTTTGAGCCCCACATTGGGCTCCGTGCTAACAGCTCAATGCCTGGAGCCTGCTTCGGATTCTGGGTCTCCCTCTCTCTCTCTGCTCCTGCCCTGCTCGTGCTGTCTCTCTCTCCCAAAAATACACATAAAAAAATTTTTTTTCTAATGAAGATGCTTGCTTACTAGCAAAGGAGAATGTTATATGCTATATTAAGTGGAAAAATGAAATAATAAAAAATAGGATTCTAAAGACAAAAAGAATTGCAAAGAAATCTTAAAATTATATTCATCCTGTAATCATATTGTTAGTAATAACAGCATATAGTTATTTTGAATGTATCTTGTAGAAACAAGCTAACGATGTGAATGTCATTAGGAGCTGAGACTTTGCACATAAGAGGTATAAAGGTAAAATAATCATTCATCTTAAATTTGACTAAGAGGGGCGCCTGGGTGGCTCAGTCAGTTAAGCATCCAATTTCAGTTCAGGTCATGATCTCGCAGTTTTTAAGTTCAACCCGTGTCAGGCTCTGTGCCGCCGGCTCAGAGCCTGGAGCCTGCTTCGGGGGGACAGAGAGAAAGAGAGAGAGAGAGTGTGTGTGTGTCTGTGTCTGTGTGTGTCTTCCTCTGCACCCCACCCCCGAAAACGAATAAACATTTTTAAAATCTTGACTAGGAAAGACCAATATGAACTCGTGTGATTTTTTTTCTTAAAAAAAAAAAAAAGGCATTTTCTAGCTCTGTCCAATAAAAGGGTATAGATGCAAAGACCAAATAGCAATAGGGACTCCTAGCGCCTAGACTCTGCCTCAAACAGTATTTGCCACTTAAAGTCACCAAAGCTCCTGGAATTGGATGCCAGGTATGGGGCAAAAAAATGGATCTGGAACATCTTTTTATACCTCTGGGCAAGAAAGCTATCGAAGACCACAAAAGCGGGGTCCGACAGACTTAGGGGGCACAGCAAAAGAGCTCCATTAGGAAAAGATGAGACAGTTTAAATATCAAAATGAGGGGCACCTGGCTGGCTGAGTCGGCAGAGCACATGACTCTTGATCTCCGGGTTTTAAGTTCGTCGGAGCCTGATGCTGGTGGGAGATTACTTGAAAACAAAAATTAACATTAAAGTAACACTACAGAATTTTCATGGAATGAAGTAAGAATCTGAGTTCATACTGATATCAATAAGTGGAGAAAAGAAAGCTCTTCCTTACATTAGACTAACACCTAATAAATGTAGGAGGAAAGAATAATGGAGCCTAAAATTCACCATTTATAACTACTGTAGTAACACAATAATAAGTGATTCAGCCAGAATCATCAGTGAATGCCAGAACTCACTAGTGGACGAAGGCTGAATGAGAAACAGGACATTCCATAGTCTCAAAGTCCTCTCACAAGTCACATCTCAATTGCAAAGAGAAAAATGGAACTTCACAACAGATAAACTCAGTAAATACAACTTGAATCGTGATTAACATTAATGTGTCCACGGATACCAGGGCAAGTCAGCATCACGTGCCTCTTGACATGCTGCCCTGGGATGGACACAGCTCAATTTTGTGGTATTTCTCCCCAAAATGCAGCCCATGAATCATGAAAAAAAGTCAGACAAATCCAAACTGAGAGGTGTTCTACAAAAAACTGGTCTGAACTCTTGAAGATGTCAAGATCATGGAAACACAGAAAAGGACAAGGAGCAGGTCCAGACTGAACACGACTGAAGAGCTGCAAACAACGGCTGTGTGTGAACTTGGACGGGACCCCAACCAGGAGAGAACGACTTTTAAAAGACAGTACTGGGGTAACTGGTGAAAAAAATTTTTTTAATGTTTAGTTTGAGAGAGAGAGAGTGCATACTGACGCAGGCAGGGGAGAGGCAGAGGGAGGGAGGGGGGAGAAACGAGGGTGGGGGGGGAGAGAAAGAGAGGGAGGGAGAGAGAGGGAGAGACACACCCAAACAGGCTCAACGCTGCCAGTGCAGAGCCTGGCTCGGGGCTCGAACTCACAAACCATGAGACCATGACCTGAGCCGAAACCAAGAGTCAGACACTCAGTCAACCGAGCCCCCCAGGTGCCCTGTAACTGGTGAGACTTGAATGTAAAACTGTGGATACGAGGAAAACACCAATGTTGTATTCTTGATTTCAATAAACGTACTGTGGTTATGTGAGTGCCAGTTCTTGTTCTCGGGAAACAGGCGCTGAAGTTTATACACATAGAAATGGGCAGGATATCTACAAATCAGTCTCAAATGATACATACTCTACGTACACAGAGGGGGAGAGGGGAGCATACAAATGATAAATGGGCAAATTTTAAACACTTAGTCTGGGCGACAGGCACATATAAGAGGAGTTCTTGGCACTGCTATTGTCACTTTTCTCTAAGTGTGAAATGATAGCAACGTAATTTTTACAAAAGAAAGACTTAAGAGGTATGTATACTAAATGTAATGTGTGGTCCTTGTTTGGAAATACATGTGAATAAGCCAGCTGAAAAACCTTTATTTGTGGTAGTGATCACACGAATGCACACATGGGATAAAACAGCGCAGAGCCAACCGCCCCCCCACACTCACGCTAGTGCCTCTGGAACTGGGGGAATCCCAATGAGCTCTGTCAATGCCAGTTTCCTGATAGTGCTATAGTTATGCAAAATATCACCACTGAGGAAAACTGGGTGAAGGGTACATGAGCCCTCCATGCACATTTTTTGCAACTTCCTGTGAATCTAGATTTCAATTAAAAAGTTAAATATAAATTAAATAATAAAAAGATCCTTATGACTCAAGAAACTATAAAGAATACTTATGAATCTGTCAAAGAACAGACTATATTCAAATGTAAATTTTTAACATATAAAAATGTAGTTTTACTTCCCAGAACAGTATCATAGAACATGTATCATAGAAAAAATACAGAAGGTATGATATTTGGAATTTGCTTTAAAATAATGCAGTCAGGTAGGTGTGGCTCAGTCGAGTGTCTGTCTGGCTTTGGCCTGCGTCGCGATCCTGGGGTTCGTGAGTTCGAGCCCCACATCGAGTTTGCTGCTGTCAGTGCAGAGCCCACTTCGGATCCTCTGCTCTCCACTCTCTGCCCCTCCGCTGCTCGCTCACACTCTCTATCAAAAATAAATGAAGATTTTTTTTTTTAATGCAGTAAGGATGACAGAATCCATGAAGTGAGACCAGCCACATGCTGACCAGTGGCAAAGCTGGTGACAGGGTGTGGAAGTTCATGATACCATTCTCTCTACTTTTGTGTAAGTGTGAAATTTTTCATGATTAAAAAAGTATGATTTCTTTTGGACTATACATTTATTTATATGTGTATATTTGCAAAGAAAGCAATTCAAAAAGACAGTCATCAAACTATGAAACGTGGTTGTTACAGGGTTTGGGGTGGTATTTAGGTGATAACTTTGTGCCTATCTTAATTTCTAACTTTTCATCAATAATTATATATTACTTGTGACTTCTTAAATAGAAAAAGAAAAACACACAGGCCAAAAAAACCACTAAAACTTTCAAAATTTTAAGTAGTTTAAAAGCATGTCATGGCCTAGCACAGGGTCACAGAAAAATATGTGCCTTTGGGAACAATAAAATTCACCATAAAAGAATTTTACTGTTACATGAAGTAAATGCATGAAGGGGATGATGTATCACCAACAGGTGAGGATATATTTTGAACTAGGCAAATCGAAAGTTCCGTGCCAATGAGGACTGCTGGAGTATGTTATTAATGTTTCTGCGGCACCAATGAGGTCACTCAGTGAGATGAGGAAGGACAGGAAAATTATTTAAAGGAGCCAACCATTCAGAGGACAAATAAGCAGGCCATGGCTTATTTCACTCTTCAAAGAGTACCTCAGCGGTAGAAGGGCTCACTGTGTGCTCCTAATTTGCTATAGTGGCAAACAAAGTAACTTTTCCCAGAGTCTTCTTTGGGAAATCCAATCTGTTCCAAGTTTATCTCCTAACCTTCCCCCCATCTATAGTAGGGGAGATCGTGTCTCCATCTTTCTCACAAGAATTGAACTGAGAATTCATCATAAATCCCAAACTCTTGTAGAGATTCTAGGAAAACCCAATCCTAAATTATCCTCAATCCAGAAGAAATAGCTAAAAGAGTAACCCAGTGGAATTTGCTTTTCTGCATTCAGTAATATTTTAACACTTAAAAGCTAAAATCTCTGAAGCCTGAAATAAAACTGTTAAGCTCAATAGGGACAGTATTGTATTCTTAGTCTCAAAGGGGACGGCACTGTATTTTAAATGTAGGTTAGCAGGCCAACCAGCTTGGAACCCAATCAGAAGCCCCACACTGAGGGCAGAAATCAACCATAACCCAAAAGTTAACATTTGGCAACAATTGTACTTTTGCTTCACTCTATTTGTCATTCATTATCTCATGTGATCAAATACATAACTTAAAATGTACGACTTTTAGGGGCACCTGGATGGCTGAGTCGGTTAAGCTTCCGACCGACTCAGGTCATGGTCTCACGGTTCATGCATTCGAGCCCCGCGTCCGGCTCTGTGCTGACAGCTCCGAGCCTGGAGCCTGCTTCGGATTCTGTGTCTCCCTCTCTCTCTGCCCCTCCCCAGCTTGCACTCTCTCTCATTCTCAAAAATAAACATTAAATTTTTAAAAATTTTAGTTAGGAGCGCCTGGGGAGCTCAGTTGGCTAAGCGTCCAGCTTCGGCTCAGGTCATGATCTCATGGTTCGTGGGTTCGAGCCCCGCATCAGGCTCTGCACTGACCGCTAGCTCAGAGCCTGGGGCCTGCTTCCAATTCTGTGTCTCCCTCTCTCTCTGACCCTCCCCTGCTCACACCGTCTCTCTCTGTCTCTCAAAAATAAATAAAAAAACACAAAAAATAAATTTTAAAATAAAATAAAAATGTTTCATTAAAATATTCATTGAATCAGAGGACAGAGCTAAAAGTGGAGCTTTTAAAAAAGCCACATTTGCTCTCAAGATGCTGCAACTTAAGGGGCACCTGGGTGGCTCAGTTGGTTAAGCATCCGACTTCGGCTCAAGTCATGATCTCACAGTTTGGGAATTTTAGCCCCAAGTCAGGTTCTGTGCTGACAGCTCAGAGCCTGGAGCCTAGTTCAGATTCATATTCTCTCTCTCTCTCTCTCTCTCTCTCTCTCTCTCTCTCTCTCTCAAAATTATAAATACATATTTAAAAATTTTTTAAGTCAGTTAAAAGATGTTGCAACTTAAAACCAAAGATGTAAACTACCTAAAATCATAAATCAATCCACACAGCAGCTGTACTTGGAGCTCTGGTCCTATTGGCTGTAAGTGGAAAGCACAGAGTAACCTACCCCAACGCCCTCCCTCACTTCTGTCTCCTTTCCTTTCGCCTGTGGCATTCCTGCTTCTACATCAAACAGTAACTAGCTGTCAGCACTTGAAATTCTATTATTTATAACACAGAGTATCGAAATGCAGAAGACTCTGCAAAACTCATTAAGCTTTGCATAAACCCAATAAGGCTCATTTAGCTGCTGCAAAAGTCACAGGTAAGTTTGAACTACTGCCAGCCTTCTCTTGGCTAAGAGAGGAGTCGCTTGCTTCTTGACAATTCAGAGTTTTCAAGCTGGCTGTGTCCTGAGCAACTAAGGTCAAAGCCCACTCCCACAGCTCTTTGCAAACCTCCTGAGCGCTGTCCGGAAAGTCCTCCCTCTGCAGCAGACTCAAATGCCCGCTGGTGACACTCTGGCTAGCAGGGACGTACGCCAGCGCAGAAGAGGTGGCGGGAACAGGCAGGAGCTCTAAGCGAGGCTGGAGATGCTGAGAGCCTAAGAAATGCTGCCCGCAGCTCAGCCTGACGGTGCGTCTGGTCACCATGAGGGTGGAGGCTCCAAACACCAGCAGGTCCCATAAGCAGCACCTGTGGCTACAAACCAAAAGACAGTCTCTAGGGTGGTCTGGAAAGAACTCTGATCTCTCTTCCACGTAGAGTACTTTGACTACGTACGTCTTTACATTTAGAGACACAGAACAACAGAACACCCATTTCCAAGTGCCTTATGTCTACAGCAAGTCCAAGCACTTGGACTGTTCTGACAAAGTCTTTGGACCTCAAGCCACATGCATGAAGGTCAGGCAGCAAGAAACCACGGCTGACTCAGGGCCCCAGAGGAGGGAGAGCATGGCAAGCACAGAGGGCCAGCCAGGGCCTGTCCCAGGGCAAGACGAGGCTGGGAATGGCACTACGAGGCCGGTGTTCAAGCCCAGCAGTGTCCCAGTCCAGAAGGCCACCTGCTGTCACTGCAAGACACGTTCTGCCTGAGTCCCTGGCAAACAACTCTATTATTTAACATTTTTAAACGACCTGAATTATTTCTCTGTGTGAACTCACATGCCAATCCCATCCTCCACATATGCCCTAACCCAGAAAAACAAAAACACGGAATAGTCTACCATTTCAAAGTGCAGAGTAAAACATTGCAGAGAAGAAATCTGGTTGAAAACCTACATTACATTCTGAAGAGCAGTTCACAGCACGGACTGTGGAGCCAGGACGCCGGGTCAGACCAGCTTCTGCGTCCCCAGCTCCGTGAGCTCAGACAGGTCACTTGCCTTTCCACACTACGGTTTTCCCAAAATGGAAAAATAAGGGTAACAAATGAGTTCCACCGCACACAGAGGGCTAAGGAGTTAAAATGTGTAAGTGGCTAGAGTAGTGGCAACACAAAGTACTTGTATAAATACAAGCTAAGTAACTTCGATTTACATCTGCTACATGCAATCAAACCGACAGATACAGTGAGTTAGCATGGAAACAAGCAGTTGATTCCTCATAGACTTTTTTTTGCTTATTTTTATTTTTTTCGTTTTATTTTTCAGAGAGAGGCAGAGCATGAGCAGGAAAGGGGCAGAGAGAGAGACACAGACACAGAATCTGAAGTGGGCTCCAGGCTCCAAGCTGTTGGCACAGAGCCCAATGTGGGGCTCAAAGTCATGAACCTGGAGATCATGACCTGAGCCAAAACCAAGAGTCGGCTGCTCCACTGACTGAGCCCCCAGGGGCCCCTGATTCCTCACAGGCATCATAAAGATAAAGGTATTTTTCTATTTAGTTGCCTGTCCAAAAATGTGCACCGGTGTCGGGGGTGAGACGTGGAGGAGGTCAGAAGGAGCACAAGAGCACAGGGAACCTGAGTGGCAAGCCCGCTCCCTTCACCACAGAGGACACCGGCCCTGGGCCAAGAAGTGCTCACTGTGCTGACCCCTGTTCACTTGCCTAACGTGGCTGGAACAAGGGGTTTTTCAGTCATTAAGATTTTACTAAAATTCAGTGTAACATAATTTATGAAAGTTGTAAAAACAAAATAAGCTCAGAGGCCAGAACCGTGTGGTGTGACAACTCACGCCCCACTGGAGGCACAGGTTCATCCCCGAGACAAACCACAGGTGGCCCGTGACAAGGTGACGGTCAGGTGAGGCAACGTGTAGAGCTTGGACATGACAGGAAAGCCCCTCTCACTTCCTGTTCTCTGGCAGACAGTCAGTGAATGAATATTAGAAAAAGGAAGTAAAATAGTCCATGTTTCCCTTAAAAAAAAAAAAGCTGAGAGGCTGTTGTTCAGTAGATTAAGAATGCAATGAGTGGGGTGCCTGACTGGCTCTGTTGGTGGAGTGTGGGACTCTTGATCTTGCAGTCATGAGTTCAAGCCCCAAGCTGGGGACAGAGATTGCTTAAAAATAAAATCTTTAAAAAAAAAAAAAAAAAGGAGAGAAGCGCAAAAATATGGGTATTACAGTCCTTTGTTACGCACGGTCACACGCACTCCTCGGGGAAAAGGGCTCGGAGGAAAGGCAGTGCCACGCTAGGAGGACACCGGCAGACCTGCCGTGCCGCGTACCCGCCGTGTGACCTTGGCCAAGTCGCCTCGGTCCTCAGAGCCCCCTTCTCAGCTCAAGGAGGAACTCCACTGCCTATTTTACGAAGCATCTGAGGACGAGCCAACACGCGGAAGCACCTCGCTGAGTGCCGGCACGAGAAGGCGTCCAGTACGTGGTGGCTGTGCCGATACACAAGTCACCCAACGGCTACGACTGCGATCTGCGTGTTAAATAGCCAGTGAGCCTTCACCGAGGGTTTGCTGGGAGGAGAGCCTCGAACCCGAGCCCACAGCGCAGCGGCGCTCACACTTCGGCACACGGGGCGCTGGCTGACTCAGAAGAGCCATCGCTCTAAGGGAGAGACAAGAAGGGGCCGGCCGGTTTTTGTAAATGTCAGAAGCCCAACACCTAGGCAACGGTACAGCTGAGCAGACAGACAGACACAAGAAGTGTGCAGGGGCATCACAGTGTCAGCTCAGCCCATTAGTATCTCTGTGGGCGAGTCCCATCACAAGAACTGACGGATTTTGAAGAAGCCATTCACAGGCTAACTTTCCTACTAGGCTCAGCTTGTATGTGACGGTTTGAGTAAAATGAGCCATGAATCCTGGGAAAGTTAGCCACATGGTGAAGATGACAACTACAAGCAGGGATGGGACAGTAGGTAAGGCCAGGCTAATGGAAATGGAAAGAGAAGAGTAAACACAGTGAAGCCGTAGTGCTGACTATAATACAGGAGACCCTGACGCTCTGTCGCACCGGCCAGGACCTTCAGAACTCACATTCAAGACAGCGGCCCACACACGGGGCCTCCCAGCTAAGAGAATCAAGCCCCACTAGGGCCTAATGTTCATTATCCTGGGGTTACCAGGCATTCATCAGGGAACGACCTAAGAGACGCAAACATAATTCACCCAATAAGAAAGGAAACCCGGTATCTCCTCAGTTACTGACCACACTCCCTACGTAGAGTGCATGATCTTAATTAGCTATCCTGCATCTGTTATTACAATCTCACCAAGGTCTATTTACTAGCTGAAAACTCTAAAATATATGTTTTAAAACAATGCTCATGAATAGACTGTACTTCAGTCAATATTTTTAGGTCAACAGTGACAAGATAAAGAGAAATATAACTTAAACTAAAAAAATACACAGGACATCATGGCCCACTGGTCTACATCACTCAAAGTTCAGAGAAAACTGCTGACAGATTATTTTCCACAAAAGACAGAAGAGATCAGGAAATCCTAAGATTGTTCTGGGGACAGCGGGAAAGAGTTGGAAACCCTATTCCATATCTTATACCAGAACAGATTTCAGCCATATCAAAGACATCCCAAATATAAACAATGAAGCCTCAGAAGTACAGGAAGAAACTATGAGGGTCTTTAAAAATAAAATTAGGGGGCGCCTGTGTGGCTCAGTCGGTTAAGCCTTCGGCTGAGGTCGTATCTCACATTCATGGATTTCAGCCCCGTGTCTGACTCTGTGTTGACAGCTCAGAGCCTGGAGTCTGCTTCATATTCTGTGTCTCCTTCTCTCTCTCTCTCTTCCCCTCCCTCTCTCTTGCTCTGTCTCAAAAATAAATAAAACATTTAAAAAAATTTTTAAATAAAATTAAGAGGGTTAACTGTGACCCAAAACCCAGAGCCACAAGATAACACGCTCATATGTTTGTCTATGAAAACAAAAATAATTCTACCTAAGAAAAACCACCATGAGCGAAAGTCAGAACACAACTGACAAATGGAACCAAATGCTGACACTCCAACCACAGATTAAGGGCTAATTTACATAAAAAGACCAAAATCCTAGCTGGAAAATGGATATGGGTCACAGACAACTCACAGAAAAGGTATACACTTGACACTATTGTAGCATTATATGCAAACTGTATTTCAATTAAAAGAAGATAAAAGTATCTAAATAAAAGATACAAGTTATCTATGCAGGAAAAAATACAAAGGCATCTTACATGTGTGAAGTGATGCTTAGCTCACAGTATAAGAAACACCAAACTACAGCGTTACACTGGTTTTCGTCAGTCAGACTGGCGAAGATCAAATAGCGCGCGGAGCCAGAACAGTAACGCAACAGCTTGCGGAAAGCAGCGTGACGGCATCTGTCAAAGTGACAAACCCACGCGTCCTCTGGCCCCGCGAGCCCACTCGGGGGTTTACTCCTCACGTGTACTGGCAACACGGCAAGACGGTGCGGGACACGGTATATATCGCGCACAGTCTGTAACAGCTAAATCTGGAAACAACTTCACTGTCCATCAAAGGGGGAAGTGTTGTATGTTTGCACAATGGGGTATTGTGCAGCTTCTGGCAAAATAAAGCAGCTCTTCACACATTGACAAAGAATAATCTTCAAAATGCATTTTATAGAAGAAATAAAACAAAGGTACAAAACTGTGCTGATACTAAAATTGACATTTTTAAAATAAGGGAGGAACAGAATGCGTCTGTGATTCTTTGTGCAGAGCCACGGTCATCTCTGGAAATACACGGGACCTTTACAACCGCCACTTCTGAGGAGGCAACAGGGCAGCCAGGGGCCAGTTAGGAGAGACTTTTCACGGCAGGCCCCTTGAATTTTGAATCATGTGAATACTGAAATTTATTTTATTCTGTTTTATTCTATATTTTATTTTATTTTATTTTTGAGAAAGGGTGCAACTGCGCAAGGAACAGGGGGTGAGGGAGAGAGAGTCCCACGAGGGGCAGAGAGAGAGAGAAGCAGGACTCACCCAAATTGAGGCATGAGCTTCCCTGAAGCAGGGCATGAACTCACCCGAAGCAGGGCAGGAGCACGCACGATGAGGGACTCGAACTCATGAACCATAAGATCATGACCTGAGCCCAGTCAGATGCTTAACCGTAACTGACTGAGCCACCCAGGCATCCAATATTTTATTTTGTTTTAAGTAGGCTTCATGCCCAGGGCATGACTCGAAATCATGACCCTGAGGATCAAGACCTGAGCCAAGATCAAGAGTCAGACACTCAACTGAGCCACGCAGGGGCCCCTGAATTACCTATTTTAAAAATAAAACATGCCTCGGCCTTTGCTGGCTCAGTGGGTAGAACATGTGACTATCTTTTTTTTAACGTTTATTTTTGAGAGAGAGAGTGCATGCACGCACAAGTAGGGGAGGGGCAAAGAGAGGGAGACCGAGGATCTGAAGAAGGCTCTGTGCTGACAGCTGACAGCAAAGAGCCCAACACAAGGCTCAAACCACAACATCATGATCTGAGCTGAAGTCAGATGCTTAACCAACTGAGCCACCCAGACGCTCAAAACATGTGCCTCTTGATCTCAGGGTCATGAGTTCAAGCCCTACACTGGGCATGGAGCCTACTTCAAAATAAACAGAGAAATAAAAGTAACAAAATATACACCTATGAAAAGTCACACTGCCTACGTCCTAAAGGAAATCTTCAGACTAAGTTACGTGCAGTAATGAACCCCTTTCACTATGCACTCAGAGGCCACCGGGTTCTGTCCGCCACGCACTGTCAGGTGCCAGAGTCCCTCCTGTCGTGGGCTTCAGACGCGGCAGCCGGCCAGCAAGCACTCCGGGAGCGTCAGAGGCCTGTAAGGACGGGGAAGCGGGCGGAGACCCAGGGTCCGGGGTGACCGCAGCGTACGTGCGTTTCCGGACAGGGCCACAGAGGCTTCTCTGACAGGCTCTGTTGGGGCAGAGATGGGAAGAAGGGGAGAGTCAGCCCTGTGGCTGGCCCAGAAACGATCCTGGTCAGACGGAAGTATGCGTGAGGACCGAGGGTCTCCGGGCTCCTCTTCAAGGAACAGAAAGAAGGAGTAAGGGAGAGTGAGTGAGGCAGCAGACCACCCAAGGGGCTTGGGGGGGGGGGGGCGGGGACCAGAGCCTAGTGATGGAAAAGCAACAGAAACCATCCAGTCCTGGAAAAATGTCATCTGACCTATACTGGTTTAAACAGCATCCTGGCGGGGCGCCTGGGTGGCTCAGTCGGTTAAACGTCCGGCTTCGACTCAGGTCATGATCTCACGGCTGGTGGGTTCGAGCCCCACATCGGGCTCTGTGCTGACGGCAAGCTCAGAGCCTGGAGCCTGCTTCGGATACTGTGTCTCCCTCTCTCTCTGACCCTCCCCTGCTCACACTGTCTCTGTCTCTCAAAAAATAAATAAAAAACATTAAAAAAATAAAATAAAATAAAAAACTTTTAAACAGCATCCTGGCTGCCATCGGACGAGCCGGTGAGAGGCCGGTAGGAGCAGGGAGCCCCCTGAGAAACCACCCCGGTGATAACCCAAGTGAGGAGTGATGCTTCCTTACACTGGGGAGGGAGGCAAGGGTGGAGGTGGGAAGTGATCAGATTCTGCAGTTATCTTAAGGCCAGAAGCCTTCACTGAAGGTCTGGAAGTACAGGAGAGAAAGAAAGAAGTCACGGTGACTCCAATCTGGCCCCGGGGCAATTGCACACCGACCAATCACACCTTCATCCACAGCTCACCTGCTCTAAAACAGGTTATAAACACCAGCAACAAAAGCGTGCTTGTCTGCAAACCAAGCTGGGGAGCTGTGGGAGGTGTTAAAGTTGACAAAGAATCCATATCTGGATTCCTTCTCTAAATACTTAATGAGCATCCACCCTCACAGGGACCTAAATGATGCTTAAAATATGTGACGAAGCACCAAAAATGGACTGGCAGGAAAAAACAACAAAATACTAACCGCTGCTGGATATAGGACTTTTTTTCTTCTTCGAATTTCCTACCATAAACATCCCTTTCTTTGAACTGTAGGAGAATAACTTTCCTTTTCAGTGCCGCCAATGAAGGACCAATTCCCACAGGGCAAACTTAGTTTGATTAGCAAACTTTTCTCCCAAGAAAACTTGTAAAACTGAACAGATTTCCCCGTTCTCTCTCATGCTCCATCGGCTGCCAGTGCTAAGGGAAGGTGTGTGGGGAAAACACGTCTGGGAGAAGGGGGTTAGGAATAAGGGAGAAATGGGGTACACACCCCAGCTGGCATTCTTTCCATCCAGTAGCTCACAAAACACAGATGAGACAAATCAGAGATTAATTCGTTTAAAAACATTTAACCAAATACCAGCCAAGTACAAGACAATATGCTTAACAATATTAATGCTCCCACTGTCAAGAAACAAACGACAGTCACTTACACATTTCTCCACTCATTCGGATACGCAGAGAGTGCCGATGATGTAGCAAAAGCCCCAGCCAGCAGTGAATCGGAAGCGAATCAGCCCTCCTCACCTGGCATTCCGATTCATGGGGCGGGAAGAGGGAGGCCACTAAATTTCAAATTCAAGTTACTGTATTATGACCAAGACAGGTGCTAGAGAGATGAGCCGGTGGACAATAAGAGGAGATCCACCCTAGGCTAGGGGTCAGGGCAAGAGGCCTGGACACAAAGACACAGGAGCCACGATGTGCAGGAGCAGGAATGACACAGGTGAGGGGACGGGGGGGGGGGAGTGGAGGGCCCCCACTCCACGGACCAGCACAGACGCATCTGCGGCGAGACGGTACGGAAGCCTGGTTTCAGAAACGAAAAGGAAAGCCGGGCATCAGAAAGACACGGGGAAGGGGAAGGAATGGAAGGAAAGCAGGGGCAGCGCGATCAGGGCCCAGCGGGCCACGCCCACCATTCCGTTCTCAATACTGGACGCACCGCAAACCACTGAAAGATCTTCTTAGGCTGGAGTGACGACCAGATTCACTTTTTATCTATTGTTTTATATGCTTTGTTTGTTTTAATGTTTACTTATTTTGAGAGAGAGAGAGAGAGTGTGAGTGAGAGAGTGAGAGAGCAGGGGAGGGGCAGAGAGAGAACAAAAATCCCCAACAGGCTCTGTGCCATCACACAGAGCCCAACGTGGGGCTCAAACTCACAAACCATGAGTCGGACACTTAACCGACTGAGCCATCGAGGTGCCCCCAGACTCACTTTTTGAAGATCACACTGGCTCCTGCATAGAGAATAAGGTAGAGAAGAGCATGGGCACAGTAAGACCAGTCAGACTGCCTGGTGCTCGGGGGGGGAGGGGGGGCACGCCAGGGCAATGAAGATGTAGTTCGGGGGTAAAATCAGTCAGGACTCAGAGGCGCCCAGCTGGCTCAGTCGGAAGAACGTGTGACTCTTGATCTCTGGGTTGTGAGTTTGAGCCCCATATTGGATATAAAGATTCCAGGGGGGAGAGCGAGTGTGAAATAAACTAAAAAAAAAATCATCTGGGGCACCTGGGTAGCTCAGCCGGTTAAGCATCTAACTTCAGCTCAGGCCATGATCTCAGGGTTCATGGGTTCGAGCCCTGCATGAGGCCCTGTGCTGACACTGTGGAGCTTGCCTAGGATTCTCTCTCTCTTCCTCCCCCTCTGCCCCTCCCCTGCTCACACTTTCCCTCTCCCTCCCCCCTCTCAAAAATAAACTTAAAAAAAAGTCAACTGAGATTCCTGACAGAGGGAAAGTAGGTAGGGGAGAGAGGGAGGCAGAGAAGAAAGTGCCAAAGACAATAATGAAATAGAAAACATCTGAAAGGACCAAAAAGACATATCAAAAAAAAAAAAAAAAAACCCAGAACTACGTTAAGTTGAAACTGTCTTGACATTCCATGCAAATACTAACAAAACTAAACTGATTTTCCTAACCCCAAAACAGAATTTTGGGCAAAATTAGACATGATCAAGAGTACGATATGCCAACACAAAGAACGATCTACAAAGATTAACAATTCTGAATTTAAAAAAGCAAACAGTGATAGAGAAATTGCCAAGTCCAGAATTGGAGATACTTACCACATCAGAAATTGGCAGTCAAAAAAAAGTAGTAGGGGCACCTGGGTGGCTTAGTTAGTTACATGTCTGACTTTGACTCAGGTCATGATCTCGCAGTTCACAAGTTCGAGCCCCGCATCGGGCTCTGTGCTGACAGCTCAGAGCCTGGAGCCTGCTTTGGATTGTGTGTCTCCCTCTCTCTCTGCCCCACCCCCCACCTTGCTTGTGTTCTGTCTGTCTCTCTCTCTCTCAAAAACAAATAAACCTTAAAAAAAGTTAAAAAAAAAAAAAAAAGAAGAAGAAGATGTGGGGTCTGGAGCTGACAGTGACAGGGACAGAGTTCTGCCAGAGCACATCCCTGTCCCGACGCCTGGACTCCTGCTTAAGGGAACACCCACTGCATTCATTCCTGCAATGCATACTTTTTCCTTCAGGGAAGGGGGAGAAGAGGCATCAGCGATTTTAGAAAACAGAGAGACTTAGGATGGGAGTGAGAAAGGAAAAGGGAACAGGGCCCAGTTCAAGAAGAGGTGGGGTAGAAGGCAATGAAGTAGTGACTGGCCAGAGAGGTAGAAAATCGAGTTCAAAGTGTGAGGACACCTGGGCAGCTCAGCTGGTTGGGTGTCTGACTTGATTTGGGCTCAGGTCATGATCTCACTGTTTGTGGGACTGAGTCCATTAGGCTCTGTGCTGACAGCACACAGCCTGCTTGGGATTTTCTCTCTCTCTCTCTCTCTCTCTCTCTCTCTCTCTCTCTCTGCCCCTCCACTGCTCATGCTCAAGCACTCTCTAAATAAATAAATAAACTTTTTTTAAAAGTTTCTTTAAGGGGCACCTGGGTGGCTTAGTTGGTTAAGCGTCTGACTTCGGCTCAGGTCATGATCTCACAGTCCATGGGTTCAAGCCCCACATCGGGCTCTGTGGTGACAGCTCAGAGCCTGGAGCCTGCTTCAGATTCTGTGTCTCCCTCTCTCTCTGCCCTTCCCCTGGTCACTCTCTGTCTCTCTGTCTCAAAATAAAATAAAGACATAAAAATTTTTTAAGTTTCTTTAAAAGAAATAGTAAAAAAAAAAAAAAATTAAACGAAGTGTCAGACCCAGGGGTGTGTCAAATAAGAGCTGCTGACGAGCTGTGTCCGCGCTGCTGCCGAGGCAAGGAGCCTGCGCCGCACGGCGCCCGCCCAGGCTTTGGCAGCGGGAAGCTGAGTAGCCAGTGTCCCGGAGACATCAGAGAAGTGGGAGCCAAGGTCACCCTGGAGCAGAAGGACAAACGTTTCTAACTGAATCCGTAATTTCGGAGCTGAGCCCATTCGGCTCCTGTTAAGACCCAGAGCACCGCTGCGGAAGCCCGGGCTGCGGGGGGCGGACACGGAGGCCAAGGTGCCCCGGGCGCCGCGCAGCGGCCCGGACCCGGAGGGGAGGACGGCAGAGCCGGAGCCCAAGGCAGGCTGAGGGGCAGGGGCTGAAGTCTCCGCCGAGCGGAGGTGGCCGTGAGGCCCAGAGAAAAGCAGAGGCTTCGAAGGGACGCCAGGAGGAGCGGCAAACGGACCTGCACCTGGAGCCCAGCGGTCGGGACGCCCCCTTCCCAGCTTCCCTGCGCCCCGCGTCCTGAGCCAGCGAGGAAGGTCCTGGCCGGGGGCCCCGCCGCCTCCCGGCGGCCTGCGCCGTCCTGCCCTCGGTCCGCTGGCTCCAGGCACAGGGGCTCCCAAATCCGGAGCAAAGAAAAGCACCACGTGAGGACTCGTCCAGCTCCCACGATGAAGCGGGAAGGAGGAGAAGGGCCTGGAAGGGACAGTGCGAGCAGTTCTACCCCGGACCCCAGGGCAAGGGCGGTGCGGCTTCCAAACCGTCAGCTCCAGCCGCTCCAGACCCGAGCCGCAGCCCCCGCCTGGAGGCCCAGAACAGCACAAGTTCGAGGCTGGGCCTGACTCCTGCGGGTCTCTCGACAAAAGCCAAGGGAGGCGGCAACCCGGCCTCCGTGAGCGCTGGGGGCTACAGCGGCCGTATCTGGCTCGTGACGGGGATTTAAAAGATCATCTAATTTACTCAAGTAAACCTTTAGAGGACTATAATATCAACGAATTCGTTCATTTAAAATCTACACAATGTGCCTATTATGTACACACACTGTACATAATAGATATGGGTAAACAGGATGGCTTCTGCCCTCAAGACTTCACCATCCAGCGGGGGAGACCGAGATCCAGACAAAAATCCCAAATTGTATGAAAAAGTGGAAGGACTTTC
This sequence comes from Mungos mungo, assembly GCA_004023785.1. NCBI lineage: Eukaryota > Metazoa > Chordata > Mammalia > Carnivora > Herpestidae > Mungos > Mungos mungo. The sequence continues at coordinate 14,384 of PISW01010179.1, read as the reverse complement.
ATAGTACTCAAACAGCAAGAGCAAAGGAAAGAGACGTTCTTACTATTCTTAATGTATTTATCTTGAGAGAGAGGGGGGAGAGTGTGTGAGGGAGGGGCGGAGAGGGAGAGAGTCTCTAGCAGGCTTCATGCGCTCAGCACAGAACCCGAGGCAGGGCTCGAACCCACAAGCCGTGAGATGGTGACCGCAGCTGCAATCAGTCCGGATGCGTGAGGACAGAGCCCGCCGCCCCGAGGAAAGGGGGCCCCGCACCACGCAGGAGCACAGCGCAGCCCAGGCCAGCCTCCAGCGACAGTGCGCGGGCCTCCCCAGGAGCTCCAGGAAGAAACTTCTCCGTCTGGGCGGCCGGCACCCCGGCTGGTGTGAGACCCCGAGTGCCGTCTGCAGCCCCTGGGTGCCCACCTCGTCCCCGCGCGTCCACGTATCCTCCTGTCTGCCGTCCCCTCACACCACAGCCCCAGAGCAGGCTCCAGGGCAGGCAGGGTGCGAGGCCATCCAACCCCCCCACCCTTCAGGCCGCTCGGTCCCCGCTTCTTCCGCCCTGGGAGTGGGCTGATCGTCCAACCTGGGGCAGCAGGCCCGAGGAGGAGGTCTGCTGGCGGCTTCGACGGAACATCTCTCTTCCTCTCCTGAGAAAACGACTACAAGACCTGTTCACTCTCACCCCAGACATGGCTCCCATTCTGGACCATGTGTCACAGAAGTGTGAAGCCTGGACCTCTATCACTTCGCCACTTGGGCCAGGCTGACACAAAGTGGGAAGCAGAACCAAGAGTATCTCAGCAAAACTGAGCTGGCACCCCAATCAAACCATGCCTGAAGCCCACATTACCTCTGGAATTTGCAACAACATAAGCCAACACACGCCCTTTCAAGTTTAAGCAACTTGTTTGAGCTTGGTTTCCTGTTACCTGTAAACCAAAGCATACCTAGCATTATATTTGAAGTATACGAAGTCAGAAAAACTACCAGCAAATCACCATCCACCAGGTCCTTTTACAGAACATTTCAATGTTCATCTCTTGCTCCTACAAAACTCTTAAACCTGATTCTCAAATATTAAAATGCAATCTTTTCCTTCATCTTTAAACTTTGGAGGAAAACTAGTTAACACCTAAATAATAAAACAATGGCTCTAATTTATAAAAATTTATTTGAAAAACTTACAAATTTATAAATTTAACGACAAAAATATGAAAATTATTCAAAATAAAAACAAACACACACACACTCACCCCTAAGCAAAGTTACAAAACCAATGACAGATGAAAGAAAAAAAATCTGTAATTCATATCACAAAGGGCTAATCTCCCTAATACTTAAAGAACTCCTTTAAAAAAAAATTAAGATATCCAGCAATCCAACAGAAAAATGGGCAAGGGATATGAGACAGTCCATAGAAAAAGAAACACATTCAATTCTTAATAAATAGATGCTCAGTTACTCTCCTCACATGGGAAAAACAGAAACAACGCACACTTCTCACCTATCAGACCAAACGCAGGTCTGACCACAGGCTCTGCTGGGGAGGCCGTGGGGGAACCATGTCCTCGTGCGGGGACACAGACAGCGCGACGCTCCCTGCGGACGGATCTGAGATATACATCAAACGTACGTAAGAGGGGGGCGCCTGGGGGGCTCAGTAGGTTCTGCGGCCGACTTCGGCTCAGGTCATGATCCTGACCTGATCATGGTCAGGTTTGTGAGTTCGAGCCCTACATCAGACTGTGTGCTGACAGCTCAGAGCCTGGAGCCTGCTTCAGATTCTGTGTCTCCCTCTCTCTCTCTCTCTCTCTCTCCCTCTCTCTCTCTGCCCCTCCCCTGCTCATGCTCTGTCTTTCAAAAATAAATAAAAATGTTAAAAAATTATTTTAAAACAATACATAAGAGGGCACCTGAGTGACTCCGTCCGACCTCGGCTCAGGTCATGATCTCAAGGTTCCTGAGTTCAAGCCCCACCTGGGGTTCTGTGCTGACAGCTCAGAGCTTGAACCCTGCTTCAGATTCTGTGTCTCCCTCTCTCTTTAACCCTCTTCCACTTGCCCTCTGTCTCTGTCTCTCTCAAAAATAAATAATAAACACGAGGTGCCTGGGTGGCTCAGTTGGTTAAGCGTCCGGCTTCGACTCAGGTCATGATCTCACAGTTCATGGGTTCAGGCCCTGCGTCGGGCTCTGTGCTGACAGCTCAGAGCGTGAAGCCTGTCTTCAGATTCTGTGTCTCGCGCTCTCTCTCTCTCTCTCTCTCTCTCTCTCTCTCTGCCCCTCCCCTGTTCGTGCTTTGTGTTTGTCTGTCTCTCTCTCTTTCTCAAAAATAATTAAAAATTTTAAAAAAATTGTTTAATATATAGGCATTGACCCTCTGACCCAGCAGCACCTCCTCTGGAAACACAACCTGTAAATACACCTGCCTACATGCAAAAGAATGCACATGCAAAGTTATTTACTGCAGCGTCATTTGTAATAAAAAATTTTTTTAAAAGATAGTAATGCATATCCAGAGCACAGAATAGAAAGCAATTATAAAAAAGAGTAAAGAAGATCTCTATTTACTAATATGATAAGATCTCCAATATGCATCATTCCTTAAGCAGAAAAAAACGAGACACAAAATACCATACATAGTGCGCTCCCTCAATTTCTTCTCTCCTCAAATGTCATCTGATTCTCACAGCAACAGAAGGCTGATTCAAAAACAAATAAAGTGATTAGAGGGAGAGGGAGGGCACTTCACAGGGAGAGTAGAAACGGAAGGAAGCTAGGCGTCTCTGACCAGAGCCCCGTTCTACAGTTCTGATGTTGGAACCACGTAAAAATCTTCTATAATTAAAACACAAAATTAATTTTTTTCTAATAGATTTACTGAGGTACACTTCATGTTCCAGGAACGGCACATGTTAAATGTGTACAGTTTGAGGAGTTTAGACACACACACGGCCCCATGACGCCATCACCATCACCAAGGCAACAGACACACCCGACAGCTCCCGAAGTTTCCTCAGGTCCCTCCATTTTTCTGTGTGTGGTAAGAACACGTGACACTGGATCCACCCTCGTAAATTCTGCAGGGCACGAACCACGTTGGTAACTACAGGCACTGTGCTCTAGAGCAGGTCTTTAGAATCTATTCACCTGGCATTAACTGAAACTTACACAAAATTAAAAACAATCTCTCATGTTCTAAAACTGGATTATGGTAACAGTTGGGCAACTTGGTAGGTTACTAAAAATCATTGAAGTGTACACTTAAAATAGATGGCAGGAAGGTACAAGAATCTGGACGGAGTCTGAAGAGGCAGAGGAAGGACGACAGAAACCCAGTGGATGCCAGCTCCAGTGAGCACACGAACTCTCTGGGGACCCTCTAGGAATGCAGGTTTTGATTCTGTTAGTCCGGCATGAGGCCGAGCTCTGTACTTCCCACGGGCTCCGGGCGACGACACTGGGGGCGCAGGTCTGTGCACCACACTCGGAGGCTGTCCACGCTGTCAGCTAGCGGAGCTCTGCTTTAAGTAGCTGAGAAATTGGGGCAGTAGCTCCCGGAGGCGAAGGCCAGGTACCAAGCGGCTGGGGGCCAGAAAAGGCTTTTTCTTCCCATTTGCTGTAGGAGTCGACTGAGTCCAGGCCAGAACGGACAGTGAGTGTAGGGGAGTTACAATGACCAAGCACAGCATTTAAGACAGGGGTAGCTGCAGAGAGTGGCATGCAGCGGGGGCCACAATCTCCGAGACGTGACAGGAAGTGACGAGAGTCCGACGAGGGACGGTGTTCCTACAATCTGATGGCCTGAGTCCTGAGAAGGACAGGGTGCTGGCAGTCCTACAGGACAGGTACTGACGCAGCACGTCACCTCGAGCAGTACCCAAAGAAAGAACACACGTTAAAAAAAAATCATTTTAAAAATCATACTAAGAGTTCTGAAAGCTAGGATGTAGCCAGCATTTGGCTGATCCTCACGAAGGAAGATAATCTTGTCCGCTAATCAGGTCCTGCTAAAGCCTCAGCCCTCACACTGACCTTCCAGGAGCTGGGCCACATCCTCAGGCCTTGGGTCTCTAGTTGCCTTGGTTTAGCCTTCTCCGTTCAGTCTATCCACCTATCAGAATTCATAAAGCTTTCTTTTAAATGTTTATATATGGGGGAGGGGGGAGGGAGCAGAGAGAGAGAGAGAGAGAGAGACAAAGAAACCAAACCAGGCTCCAGGCTCTGAGCTGTCAGCACAGAGCTGGATGCAGGATTTGAACTCATGAACTGCTAGATCATGACCTGAGCCAAAGCTGGACACTTAACAGACTGAGCCACCCAGATGCCCCCAGAATTTAAATGTCACCTCCTTAAAGCCTCTCAAAATTTCCACTGCAACTACGACAAATATCACATTGTAACAATTGTATCATCATCTATGATCTGAACCAATGAAACTCTCACAAGACTCAATCTTGTAAGTACTTCTTGTATTCCTCCCTCTAGTTGGGGCAGCAAGAGCAAAGGAATGATCCAGAAGAAAAAGAAAAGCAACACAAGGCTTGGCCAACTTAGAATCCCAGGTAATCAACTGCTGAGCAAAAAGCCACCCCAAGTCCCAGAGGGGCCTCTTCACGGAGCTGGGCGTGTTCCTTGATGGGCCGGGAGAACGCCGCTCTCACGTTCAGTCACACGGGGCGCAGGAGAAACGGTAAACTGAGACTTACCAAAACCGGGGTGCTTAAGCTTCCCGTGCTATGGACTCCTTCTCACAAGGATGTTTTTAAATACAAAAGATTACAATGATTAAATATTAAAAGTTATGAAAGTGCCTTTATTTCACACTGTAACAAGCTCCAGAGCAGCTCCACTAACTACTGTAACTGCGAAGGAGTGAGGAGTGTGAGAGAGATCTCCGTCTGCAACAACCTCAATGTGACACGCAAACACCTGTGATTTTCACTGGTGATAAAGTCACAGGTCTGTTACTACTGTGACTTGTTGACTAAATCCTCCATTGGAAGGACACATTAAAAGTCAGTCAGAGTTTTGGCCCATCTAGGTTGACATAGCCCCTAAACTCTATTCAGATGAAGCAGCACGAAGAAGGGAATAGTGTGTGCCCATCGCATCACTGGATCGTTGGCACTTTAGGCCAAGGACTACGTCTTAGTTGTCTTTGGGCCCACGGGGCCCGTAAACGTCGGGGGGATGAGTAAGGCATCTGCTAAGCCACTGGCTCATGAGCTCCTGGACAGCAGAGATGCTGTCTCAACAACAACCCACTCAGATCTTGACAGAATGGACCAGTGTGTGAATGTCTTATCTCCTTGGCTGGATGATAATCCTCTCAAGGTCAGGGACCATGTCTCCTACTTCTCTGATTTCCCACAGTTTGGTACACTGCTTTTCACACAAAACCACTCAAATACTTATCAAACGAGACATTAAGACACCTTAAGACAGCGCCTCTGAAGTGAAGATCAAAGTCAGTAAGGAGAACGAGCACGTGCACCCCAGCGTCGCCGGGAAACAAGGGCAGGGCAGCAGTGAGGCTGGACCCGCACCAGCCTGAGGGAGACCGAGCCCCGCCCCAGAGCTCATCTGCAATGTGGCCACTTGAGACGATGCTAACGTATTCCTACTCCTCCTTGTAAAATAAAAAACCATGTAAGTTCCTTCTTAACCCTGCTTCTTTCTTATGCTTCTTCTTTCTTACAAAATCTTGCTTCTTGTAAGATCTACATTTTCCACTGCTACAAAATAAAAGTGTAGCAGAGACTGACTTGGCATGTTCTTAGTACAATATACCCTACTTTTAAAAAATCCATTATTACAAAACAGAATTCAGAATGTAAAACAGGACTCAATTTACAAATTGCCAATTGACATAGGAGCTGTCAAGTTGAGAAAAATGCTAAACGGTAAGAGTGATCGCCAACTCAACCTCAATCAGAAATGAAGATGAAGCATTTCTGAAGTTAGAACAGTGAAGATACAAGTTTTAAAATTTACGAAAATATGATCTATTCACACTTCAGGGCAAATCATCTGTTTGAAATCCAACCCCTAATTCCTCTCCATCTAGGCAGTGGGCTCCTTCTCCACCTTCACTCCTGAGCTCCACATGGTACTTCCGCCGCCTCCCCCGCGTGCACGGCACATGCCTTCTACTCTACAGTCCCGTCATCAGGACAGAACCCAAGCTCCTCACAGACAGAAGTGTCTTCCTTCTCCTTCACATCGCCCACCACAGACACCAGCACCTTGTACATAACTGTTCTGCAATAAACTCTTGATGAACGAGGATTTTTTTAAGTGAGACATACCTTGCACAGTATTATAAAAACAGAGACAAGGGGCATCTGGGTAGCTCAGTCCAACTCTTGATCTCAGCTCAAGTCATGAGCCTGACAGTACAGAGCCTGCTTGAGACTTCCCCTCTCTCCTTCCCTCTCTCTCAAAAGAAATAAACTTTAAAAAAGACTAATCAATCTTAAAAAAAAAAAAAGATGCTCAAAAAAAATGTTCAGAAAATAAGATAACCTGTCACTGACAATTTAAAATGTCCTGGGGCGCCTGGGTGGCTCAGTGGGGTTAAGCATCCAACTTTGGCACCGGTCATGATCTCCCAGTTTGTGAGTTCGAGCCCCATGTCGGGCTTTGTGCTGACAGTTCAGAGCCTGGAAACTGCCTCGGATTCTGTCTCCCTTTCTCTGCCCTTTCCCCACTCACACTCTGTCTCTCTCTCTCTCTCTCTCTCTCAAAAATAAACAAACATTAAAAAATAATACTAATAAATAAATAGACAAAATGTCCTGAAAATTGAGGCACCTGGATGGCTCAGCTGGTTCAGCATTCAACTTCAGCTCAGGTCATGATCTGACAGGGTTTGTAGGTTCAAGCCCTGCATCGGGCTCTGTGCTGACAGCTCAGAGCCTGGAGCCTGCTCTGGATTCTGTGAGTCCTCCTCTCTCTCTGCCCCTCCCCTACTCATGCTCTGTCTCTCTCCTTCAAAAGTAAATAAACATTAAAAATAAATAAAAATTTTTAAAGGGGGGGGGCACCTGGGTGGCTTAATCAGTTAAGCGTTGGACTTTGGCTCAGGTTATGATCTCACAGCTAGTGAGTTTGAATCCCTCTAGGCTCTGTGCTAACAGCTCGGAGCCTGGTGCCTACTTGGATTCTGTGTCTTCCTCTCTCTCTGCCCCTCCCCGGCTAGCGCACACGGCGCATGTGCGTGTGCTCTCTCTCTCACTCTTAAAAATAAACATTTAAATAATTAAATAAAAATAAAATGTCCTAAAAATTAACAGAGAATGTCTACCAATTAAAGTTATTTCTACTTCCGATGTTTATTCCTAAATAACCAAATAGGACCACATTTCATATTTCTTCACAAACTAACCTCACTGAAATATAAATAAAATTGTTCTCTAAGATCTCAAATTACAAAAATCTTACATTTATTTTTAAAACAAAGTTCTTAGGCATATAGCCAAATTAGTGATAAAATCCACTGTTTTGATTCCTGCTCAAGGTTTCTGCCAAAGCACGATACTTAAATAAATGAAGTCACTAGATTACCTCAATGATAATAAACACAGGACAAGTTTCTTGAGGGCAGAGACCTTGTCTAAACCCAGCGTCCAGAAGAGTACCTCCTGTCTGCTAAGCAGGCCTCGCAACCACTTACTGAAACGACGACATTCAGACCGCCTCCTGGGTTTCCAGAACACACTCTGGGCGCTGCTTACCACTGCTCATATCCACCCGTTCTGTCTTTCAAAGTCTCATCATCCTCCTCTTCTTCAAGGTCAAGAGAACCAAGATACCATACGAACGTTTCTCTAGCCTGCTCTAAGAGATGAATTCAGATGCTTCCCCTCAGTCTGTAAGATATGATAGTCAAATAACTAATTATCAATATTTAGAAGACATTAAGTAGCCCTTAACGGGAAACAACTACAGGTTTCCACTCAATTTCACACATGCCCTACTAAATTAAGCACAAGGCTTCTCAAGGAAATTGGATATAAAAAGCTCCGGTCTTCTAAGCCTCTTTCTAAACTAGAAATGGAGAGTAGAAAGATGTGAAAATTACAAATGGAGAGCAGGGTGTGAACATGACCTTCTCTGGAGCAGTCCAGTATCTAAAACCAGTCTGTGTGTGGAAAAAAACCTTTAAACGGCTTCTAGCGCGCCCTCCCACACGGCGCCCGAATTCCTCAGTCACCAACAGGTGCTCCCGCAGTCTTTGGGAGAGAGACAGCCGACCTCCCACACAGAGTGCTCGGCCTCGCCCAAGCCAGCCCACTGCGCTCCCGGACAACTCCGGCTCTGAAAATACTCGGGCTGTTATTAAAGGCCTCTTCCGGCCGCAGCTTCATGTCGACACACTGAGCACAAAGCCTTTTCTAGCAGAAAGACCTAGAATCACAACACGTTCAACTTGCTTTCACAACACACTCCACACTGAATTCCCATTAAAGTAGGCAATGAATCCAAGACATGAAGACATCTTCCCAAAAGAAAAATGGATTTATTTTCATTAAAAACAACTGAGCAGACTCCTACAACCTTCAGAGTTGAAAAGGCCTTGGAAAAGGCCGTGGAAGCCATCTAATTCTACTTCCCTCCTATTGTAGGAATTGCTTCAATAACAATTCTGGGCAGCACATTTGTGGCCTGGAATCTTCAGATGGGAGGGAAAAAGTAAGTCTCTTTGATTTGAATGTTAAGTATTTTTGAGTATAGTTTTTACAAGTTGTCTGTTAGTACATAGATTTGTTAGGTAATGTGGTTTGACAGAAGCAGATCAAAAGTAATCTATGTCATTTGGTTACTTTCCATTACTTCATGGTCTCTTGCTACACAACTTCCCAGTTGTAAGAAAGCTAAAATTGTTACCTACTAACAAGAATTTTAGGGGCGCCTGGGTGGCTCAGTCCCTTAAGCCTCTGACTTTGGCTCAGGTCATGATCTCCCGTTCGTGGGTTTGAGCCCCGCATTGAGCTCTGTGCTGACAGCTCAGAGGCCTGGAGCCTGGAGCCTGGGAAGATTCTGTGTCTCCCTGTCTCTCTGCCCCTCCCCCTCTCATGCTCGCTCGTGCTCGCTCTCGCTCGCGCACGCGCGCGCGCGCTCTCTCTCTCTCTCTCTCTCTCTCTCTCTCTCTCGCTCTCTCTCTCTCTCTCTCTGTGTCTCAAAAATAAAACATTTTGGGGGCACCTGAGTGGCTCAGTCGGTTAAGCATTTGACTTCGGCTCAGGTCATGATCTCACGTTGGTGGGTTCGATCCCCGCGTCGGGCTCTGTGCTGTCAGCTAGCTCAGAGCCTGGAGCCTGCTTCAGATTCTGTGTCTCCCTCTCTCTCTGCCCCTCCCACTCATGTTCTGTCTCTCTCTGTCTCAAAAATAAATAAAACATTAAAAATTTTTAAATAAATAAATAAATAAAACATTTTTAAAACTTAAAAAAAAAATTTCAAATATCTTTTAAAAAGTGTGAGCCAAGGGGTGCCTGGGTGGCTCAGTCAGTTAAGCGTCCCCTCTTGATACTGGTTCAGGTCATGATCTCATGGTCGTGAGATTGAGCCTCACATCAGGCTCTAGGTTGAGTGTGGGGCCTGCTGGGGATTCTCTCTTTCCCCACTCCCTCGTTCCCTCCCTCCCTCCCTCCCTCTCTCTCTCTCTGTACCTTCCCTGCTCATCCTCTCTCTCAAAATAAATACATAAACTAAAAAAAAAAAAAAAAATAGACAATGTGAGCCACTAAAAATAGACATTTGGGAAGCCCAAAATTAAATAGGTTTTTCAGCTTGTAAAAATATTTTTAAAAGTATGGCACAGATGAACATAGATGCTTTATTCAGTCATTCACTCAACAAATAAACAGTTAGGGCCAACTTTATGGTGGACGCTGTGCTGGGCACCAGGAAAACAGTGAAAGGAGAAAAGAAGAGGTCTCTCTACTAAGAGAGCTTTGTTTATAGAAGAGACAGATTATCGGGGCGCCTGGGGGGCTCAGTCGGTTAAGTGTCCGGCTTTGGCTCAGGTCATGATCACATGGCTCGTGGGTAAAGCCCCGCATCGGGCTCTGAGCTGACAGCTCAGAGTGTGGGGCCTGCTTCCATTCTGTATCTCCCTCTCTCTCTGACCCTCCCCTGCTTGCACTGTCTCTCTCTGTCTCTTAAAAAAAAAAAAATTAAAAATTAAAAAAAAAGATGAGACAGATTATCACCCAGAGAATTATAAATTGAGAGAAGTGCTACAAAGGCAAAGTTCAGGCAAAGTTATTACATGTTAAGAGAACATGTAATAAGGAAAACTGATCCAGCCTGGGGATTCAAAGCAGGATATGCTACAGAAGTGACATCTAAGCTGAGGTCTGAATGACTGCCATCCAGGTTTATGTAAAACCAGAGCTCATAAAATGAAAGAGTTGGTTCAATAAGCCCAGCTACCTTTAGCATCTTTATCCTAAAACAATCTCTTTAACAAAAGAAAAAAGAAAGAAAGCCAAGTACTCTATAAAAAAGTGTAAAGGCGAGTAGTTGATGGTTCTTTGGAGAGGGGCAGGGTCTTCCTCTATTACAGACCCCCCCATCTAGCATAATTATCATCACAGTAGTCACTCACATCTTTGTTGAAATGATTAGTGTCATTATTAAATCAATGTTCATATTATCTTCAGTTAGATAAAATAACTTCACAAAACTACATTTCCTTACACAAGAAACTCCATTCCAAACTTCAACTGCAGAAAGAAGACGCTTTCTTGTACCTCACAGGATTGCTATCAAGATTCGATGAGATAATATATGGCAAAATGATGGGGTAGATCTTGAAGTGCTTGGAGGCCATGGCATCCGAGTGATCAAAAAGCTTGATCGGTCCCTTCTCACTAGGACAGGTCCTTACATTCAGCTGTGCTTCATCTTCCTGACCGTGAGAAAAAAAGAAAACTGTAACACAGGTTTGCACTCCCTATCTACTCGGCTCCCTCAGAGAGGGTGAGGCTGCAAAACCCGAAGGTCCTGCCTCGCTCTAGAAACTCTCCGGTGAATCTGTTCGAGGGCCAACAATACACTGCTCAGCTCAGATTTGAGACGACCTCGTCATCCACTCCATTTCCCCACAACTCCATACTTCCTTTTAGGAATGGCAGCACACAGCTCCCGATTTAAGTTTCTCGAAGACCTATTTTCCCCTTGTTTTACATGCAGATTTAAGTTGAAGGTATGTATCCAAATTGGACTTTCTGAATGATCCAAGTAATTGTTGTAAAACTTTGTATCCACCAATTTAAACAATTAATAAAACAGTCAAAATGACCAACTGTAAGAACAGAGTTATAACTCCTAACCTCAAAAAGTAAATTTTGGTTTTCTGATTAGGAAAATTATCTGCTCTATTTTAAAATCAGAAAAGATAAGGATGCCTGGGTGGCTCGGTCCTTTGAGCATCTGACTCTTGATTTCAGCTCAGTCATGATCCCAGAGTTGTGGGAACAAGTCCTACCTGGGGCAGAGCATGGAGCCTGCTTAAGATTCATTCTCTCCCCTCCTCCTTGCGTGCACCGTGTGCTCTCTCTCAATATAAAACTTTTTTTTTATTTAAAAAAATCAGAAAAGGCGATCTCAAAAACAATCATATACTCAGAAATAACAATAAATAAATGCAAACGCATTCATAGAAAATAGTTTTAAAAAATCACAGTGGCTAGAAATGGCTATAAGAGAATGGAAATGTCCACCATACAATGCCATGTTACTGCATGAAAATGAAATTTCACAAAAAGTCACAGAGCTCAAATAAATTATGCAGTTAAAGGCAAATCTACATGTTTAAGATTTGTCTTACTTAAAATAATTTTGGGGTGTGGTTTGTAAAGTTATCCTAGGATTGCCCAGGGGGCTCAGTCAGTTAAGCCTCCAACTTCAGCTCAGGTCATGATCTCGCTGTTTGTGAGTTCGAGCCCCACATGGGGCTCTGTGTTGACAGCTCAGAGCCTAGAGCCTGGAGCCTGCTTCAGATTTTGTGTCTCTCTCATTAGCTCTGTCCCTCCTCTGTCTGTGCTCTCTCTCTCTCTCTCTCTCAAAAATAAACAAACACTAAAAAAAAGTAAACCTCGAAAAGCTCTCCTAGTTTTAACCTTCATCAAGTAGCATCCAGCTAAGAGAACAAAACGATGGTATTTTCAAGCAAGAGAGCTGTTGTGACGATGCAAACCCCCAGATCCAGGTAAGATTTGCTACTAGAATGCTTCAGAAATAAGACACTTTCAAAGAAAATTAAAAAAAAAAAAAAAGGTAATATTGACACTAGTAATTGAGGGTAAATTCAGCAATAAAGCACTTTTTTAAATTTTACATGAATTTTAGTAAATTAAAATTCTAAACTTATTTCCAGAGAAAATGTTGATCCTTTCAGTTCTAGTATCAATGTCAAGATAGCAGCTTCCCATCTGACACTTAAAAAAAATATTTATTATTTATTTATTTATTGAGAGAGCATGCGTGCACGCAAGCCCGCACTGGGGAGGGCCAGAAAGAGGGGAAGAGAGAGAATTCCAAGCAGGCTCTGGCCTGACGTGCGGCTCAAACTCATGAACTGTGAGATCACGACCTGAGCTGAAGTCAGACACTCAACTGACTGAGCCACCCAGGCACCCCTGACATTACTCTTAATGTTTATTTTAACTATATTTTACACTTGCTGAGGGTTTCCGGCTTTAAGGTTCCTTACAGTTACATTATAAATTACATTATGAGTACTGCCATGTTCTCTTTTTAAAGATGAGCAGATAGAAGTTAAAGAACTCGTCCAAGGTCACCCAACAAATCAGCAAAAAAGTTGGGAGAAGGACTAAAAGTTTAGCTCCCAGACTACTAACTACTTCACACTTTCTCAGTTGCAAAAGAGAAAAAATGAAGTCAAGCGATTTACCTTCAGTAACAGCAAACCTCAAACACAGTAAAACACATCACAAACGCAACCAAAAAGATGCACCTTGACCAAATGAGAAAACTTGCTACATCTGAATGCCACCCCCATTTCCCTAGGTCTTGAGAAACCAGGCCAAAACTTACTGCTTCTGGATAGATTACCTGCTAGGGAACATCTACTGTTCAGTGTGCACAATTTGCTTTCACACTAACCGAACGCTTATAATCTGTTACCACCTTTTTACATGCATAGGTGCTGTGGGACGCGTCAACGTCCTTACTCTTCCCAAAGTCAAGTCGAAGACCACAAATCTCAAAGGTAAGCAGTTCTCAGGGAGAACACAGTTACTAGCCAATAAAGGAAGAGCTCTAATAAAGTTGCTTCTTTTGAAGAGATCTTTTTAAAGGATGATTATATGCCTCACAAAATTAACGTTAAGTCGCCCGTCGAGAAAAAAAAAAGTGATTCTTGTAAAGTAGCTTTTAAGGCATATCCCTCCCTCTTTGGGACACAGCCTGACTTGGACAAGAACCATCCGGGCACGCTCACACAGAACACCTATGAACCAGCCTGGTTCGCTGAAAACATCCGACCTCTCAACTGCACTACTCCGTCTTTCCCACACGGGAAGGGCCAAGATGACCCTCCTTAACAATCTCTCGGGACAAGGTTCCCCGGCGGAGAAAGTGACAGCCGTCCTCCTCCTGATGTTTTCGGGAGGAGTGTTAACACCAGAAACAGACGCTCCCAGGAACTGTCAGCGCGGTAGCAGGTGGAGCAGCCCACGGTGCCGAGCAGGTCCTTCCGGACCTGGTCCCCAGCCCTCCGCTGCCAGCCCGGATTCCGCCTCGGAGACCTGCCCGAGCCGCCCCGCGCCCCTGTTCTCCACCCCGGAGCGAGACCCACAACTCCCGGGAGGCGAGGCGGTCTAAGCAGACAAGACGGCCACCCCACCTCTTCCGGGGACTCGCAGGCCCGCTCCATGGCCGTGTCAGAGCCTGACGGACCCTGCCAGAGAGCGAGCATCTGGCCCCTCCAGGGGCCTCCCGGGCGGAACCGCGTGCCCCACGGTCCCTCTCACCGCCCCCACCCCTCTGAAACACCACCTTCCTTATTCGTGAATCCCCCTTCCTCAGGAGCACCCCAGTGGAGTTACCGGCCCACTCAAAAGTAAGAGCGACCGCCACCCCTGTCGGTCACCCTGGGCCCCGCTGTCACCGCCCTGCTCCTGGCCTCTGCCCACGCCCCTGGCGGGCCCCGGTGACGCCCGGGTCGGTACCTTGCGGACCCCCTTGTAGATATAGAAGTAGAGCTCCCGGCCCACATTGAAGCAGAGGCGGTCGCCGTTGCCAGACTGGTCGTTGAGGTTTACGAAGGAGACGCGGACGGGGTTGGATCCCTGCGAGTTGAAGGGCACCCGGTTGGGCCGGCTGTACTCCGAGTGCGGCAGCAGCTTGTACAGACCTTCCCGAGTGGT
>PISW01010178.1:0-52259 GCA_004023785.1 Mungos mungo | reverse complement strand
AAAGTGTGCAGCTGGATTTGTGTCCACGTTTATGTCCACGAAGGCGTTTCCACGGTCAGGAAGACACATGTGTCCGTCCCTCCCGACGCGTCTCCTTGTCCCTTCCGGACTCTTTCCTTCTGCCCTTGGCAACCACCGACCGGCTTTCTGCTACTGGAGATTACTCGGCACGTTTTACCTGTTATACGAATGGAAAGCTGTAGCACGCAGCCCCTTGTGTCTGCCCCCGTCCACTCGGTGCATTTGCTCGGATATCCGTTCCTGTGGCTGGGAGAGCGGCTGTCAACTCGTGTCACTGCTGAGCAGTGCTCCATCCTGGGGCCGTGCCAGCACGTGATCTGCGTACCTGTGGATGGACCTTTGAGATGCTTCCAGTTACCAATCTAAACACAGTCACATAAAATATGTTGTGTGGATCTAGTTTTACTTCTCTTGGGTGTAATAGTTGAGTCATAAGGTAAGTGTCTAAACCACTTTGTAAAAAGAAACCGCCAAACGGATTCCACACATTCCAAAGAAAGTGCATTTTTACATCCACACAAGGAAGGCAGGAGGGTCCCGGCGCTCCTATGGCCTCACCAAGGGTGAGGTCACTGGTTTTAATTTTGGGTATTCTTCTTTAAAATCTTTTTTTAATGTTTATTTATTTATTTACTTTGAGAGACAGAGAGAGAGAGAGAGAGCAAGGAAGGGGCAGACAGAGAGGAGACAGAGAATTCCAAGCAAGCTCTGTGCTAACAGCCCCAAACTTGAGATCATGACCTGGGCTGAAATCAAGAGTCAGACGCTCAACCTACGGGGCCATCCAGGTGCGATAACTTGGGGCCTCTAATAGTAAAGGGAGCAGAGCGGTGTGTCTTGTGGTTTTAATTTGCTTTCCCTTGTGGTTAATGATGTTTAGCATCTTTACAGACTTTACTTAATATCTTACTTTTTAAATGTTTATTTGGTTTATTTTGAAAGAGAACACAAGCTAGGGAGAAGCAGAGAGAGAAAGAGAGAGAATCCCAAGCAGGCTCAGCACGTCAGCACAGAGCCTGATGCAGGGCTTGATCCCACGCACCGGGAGGTCATGATCTGAGCCAAAATCAAGAGTCAGATGCTGAACTGCCTGAGCCACCCAGGCGCCCCAATTTTCCACCCTTTAAAAATGTTTTTTGTTAGGTTGCCCGACTTTATATTATTTGGGGTGGTTTTTCTGTATTGCGGGCGCAGGTCCTGTGTCAGAGGCATGCAAAGTTCAGAGCGTTTGCACCTGTCTGTGTCTTGTCTATTTGTTCTCTCCACAGCTGCTCTTGGACAGTAGGTCTTAGTTTTCCTAAGTCAGTTGCATGATTGTATTAGTGTGTTGTGTGTAGCAAAGGACACGCTGACTTCTGTGTCAGCTTACAAAATTTTCTCCTAAATTTCCGACCGGCACAGACCTATGACCGGTGTGGAGTTCGAGCCCCTGTACGCCAGGGAATGAGCGAGGACATTGAATTCTTGCAGCTCCCCCCTTTCAGCCCCCCGGGCCTGGGTCTCCCTGGGCTCCTCGGCCGAGGGCTGTGGGCTCCGCCTGGCCGTCCTTTCCCACCGCGCAGCCTGGAAACTCTCCCGGGCAGCACGCGGACGCTCCCTTCCGTGACCTCCCTCTCCCCTCTCCAGGACCGCCGTCCCGCATGCCTGATGCCCAACGTCCAAACCTCCCATCTCATAGATTTTCTCCTCTTGTCCACGTTGTCTAAGCCAGAAAGGTAAGTTCAGGCTTTGCGATTTTATCTTGGCCCGAAACAGAAATTCCTTTAGATCTAGGGATACAAATAAAATTCAAGTGAATGTATCCATAACAATTAAACTTATTTAAAAAAAATCGATCCCCTACCAGTATGATAAAAAACCACAGCAGATTCTAGAAACTAGGAGGTCGTGTGCTGGCAGCGGCTGGCCGGAGCCCTAGCCCGTTGCTCAACGTACATACAGTTTGTGCGGCAAGCCCCTCCCCTCACTGGTCGTGATTAACGCTCCTGGCAGCCCAGCCTGGCCTTAATCTGGGCACCTGAAAGCCCTTCACTTCCGTGAGGGGCGCCCTCTGGGCTCAGCTTGAGGTGGAAGTCTCCCCAAAGGAGTTTCACGCCAGGCAGGTCTGTCCTTTCAGCAAGGTGACCTGCACACTCTCGTTCACACAGGCCCACGGGGTGCGCACCTGCCCCCCCAGTGTGTCAGGCCCCTGGCGTGGCGCGACCAGCACCCCTCACTCCTGCCTCCTGTTTCACATGTTTACAGAGCCCGAGATGCTGATGCGGACGCGGTCCCACCCAGCCCCCGGCGCCCATGGGTGGCTCCTCACGTGTCCTTGTAAATAATCCAACATGTAGTCCCCGCTGACCTGCCTTCCTCTTAATGCTTTTTGTTCAAGGCTCCTGAGGTTTCGGAAGCTTTAAAATGGAGTATCAATTACAGAGAGAAATGAGGAAATATAAGATATAATTCTGTCCTTATCTGTGGCATTTTAATTTTTAAAAATGTGTTGGGGGGCACCTGGGGGGCTCAGTCGGTTAAGTGTCTGACTTCGGCTCAGGTCATGATCTCACAGGTCATGATCTCACAGTTCATGAGTTCGAGCCCCGCGTCAGGCTCTGTGCTGACCGCTTGGAGCCTGGAGCCTGCTTCAGATTGTGTGTCTCCCTCTCTCTCTCTGCCCCTCCCCTGCTCATGCTCTGTCACTCTCTCTTTCTAAAATAAATAAACATTAACATTTTAAAAAATAATAAACAAAAATTGGCTGGGGAATGTTGGTTTGAGTTGGCTGTTATGTTTCCTGGCACGTGCTGATTTTGAGAAGAGTAACCTTTTCAAGTTTAAGAAAAAGAGAAATCAGAAAACGGTCTGGAGGGAAGTCACAGCCTCCATTTATTTTTCCTGGAAGAGTAGTTCTGGTTTTCTGTGTGGTTTTCTTCTCCATCGGAGTAACGAGACACAGGGACTGGGCCCAAACTCCCATCGAAAACGCTCTGCCCCTGCCGACATGTTGCACAATGACCTCCCCTCAGGAGTTTGGTCCAGCAAAGCTTTGGGAAGATCGGTGCTGTTCAAAAACGTTTCTATGCTTTTGTTTTTGTTGTTCCAATAGTATCGATTCATTTCTGATACCTTTCTTCCCTAAATTGCAGCGTATTGATACGACACGGGTATGCACAGAGAGACAGGCAGAGGGTAAGAGACAATGGAAGGAAACTAGTGAAGGAAATTCACCTGCATGACTGACGAAAACTACTATTCGATAGGCATTACTTGTGCGAGGTCTTTCCTTACATTAGCGGCAGTGATCCTCGTCGATGGCCCGCTGCAGCCCCGCT
This sequence comes from Mungos mungo, assembly GCA_004023785.1. Taxonomy (NCBI): domain Eukaryota; kingdom Metazoa; phylum Chordata; class Mammalia; order Carnivora; family Herpestidae; genus Mungos; species Mungos mungo. The sequence goes on along the minus strand of PISW01010178.1, from coordinate 48,921 downwards.
AAGACCGCCTGAGTGTCAGGCACCACAGCGCGGTCAGCGGCGCGTGCTGAGATCCACCACGTCCCCCACAACGGGCTGCGTGCTCGACCACCCTCACTTTCCTCCACAGGTGCAGTCGTGGCCCGTCTTCTTGCTGCCCCTCGTTCCACAGGGTTGGCGACTCCCGCGGCCGGGGCTCTCCGGGTCCTCATGGACTGCCTGGCAGCACGCCGCCCAGGAAGCTGTCCTGGGTTTATCTTGGGTCCTAGCGCTCAGCGGACAGCAGCTCCAAGCCATCTTGGAACGAAGACCAACCCCGGGGGCGGGCTCTACAAGCCCCGGACAACAGAGGCCATTATTAAAATCAAAACAGGGCGCCTGGGTGGCTCAGTCCGTTGAGTGTCCAACTTTAACTCAGGTCACAGTCTCACGGTTTGTGGGTTCAACCTTGCCGTAGGGCTCTGCGCTGGCGGCTCAGAGCCTGGAGCGGCTTCGGATGCCGTATCTCCCTCTCTCTCTGTTCCTTCCCTTCTCACTCTCTGTCCTTCTCTCAAAAAAAATTATTTCATTCAAAAAAGAGTGGTTTTTTGCCCCTTATCAAGATGCATTATTTCTTTGTGGTCATTAGGATCACAGTTCGGGAACGAGGTAGCCAAACTGACCAAACGCGGTGACTGACTGCCCGGACGCCAAGGGGCACCTGATATTTGATAGTGCTGGTCACGGCACTCAGTCGGATAGTAACAGCAGTTTAATAACTAGGCTGGCTTCCTGTACGTCAGCATTTCTGCACTGGGGTCCCACGTCACTCCACACACGAACTGCAGCGCCCAGTCTCCTTGAGAGGGGAATCCTTTATATCAAGATCGGGAGGGGAATCGGGATCATGAAAGCGGCCAAGAGCTGAAATTTCAAGAATTGTGGAAGGAATGATCCGGGGGTCCTCAGGGGACTGAAACATGGGCGAGGACAGCGTGGTATAACTGGAGTTTCAAAGTTGGGGCATTTTTAGGAGAGCTGAAGGGGAGGTTCCGGAAAGAGCACAGAGCGACCCGCAGGGCATCCCCTTACCGCCAGCCGCCGAGTCCACGCGAGCCGGAGACAAACCAGCCAGCCACCCGGAGCCCTCAGGGAAAACCGTGTCCCCAGGGAGGGGTTCCTCTTAGGGAATTTTGGGTTCCAAGGGCAGAGGGGATGTTTCAGAGAAGGAGAGACGGAAGCGTTTCCTGTGCCAACACCAACCACACACCGTGCTCAGCAAGGCGTGGAAAATCCACGATCTCAGGAGGACGTCAGAGTGTAGTCCGGTACCGAGGGTGAAATCCTGTCAGGACATCGTGTCCTGCTGTGGATTAAAAGTTATTCCCTGTGACGGAAGGGGACTCTCTTGGGGGGAAACGACCCAAGTGGGAGCGATCGATGTAAAACACACTAAAGGCGAGAGCCCCACACTCGTGCCCACGGATTGCCATCACGCCCCTGTTTAAATTGAAAACATTCCTCCCGAAACAAACAAAACCAAAAACAGGCAAACATATCCTCAATAACCTAGAAATGGTACAAATTTCTTCCATCTGGTAGAGTAGCCACCAGGAGCATGCAAATTACCTAGAGAATCTATTAAAATCCACTGAGCCCCTCGGAATCCCCTCCCGACCATGGCCTTCCCTCCCCCTGCCTGTCCCTCCCCTGGGCGGCTTCCCAGCTCTGCTTGTGAGCCGCCCAGCACCCCAATCTGGCTGGTGAGGGGGGTCCCCTCCAACAACCTGGCTTAGATCCTGCTTGAGGCAGAGCCCAGTCCCTGGCTCGCGATCTGGACTCTGGGGATCCGGCTGGGCTCCAGCCTCCTTGATGGAACCCATCCCACCTCCCTCAGGTGCCGTGCACTGACCCATCCCCTGTCCCGGCCACCCACAGGCTCCTTGGAGCCACATCTGTCCCCGCAGACCTCTAGTCCCACAGGTGGCCAGGGGGCAGGGGTGTGCCCGGCCTGGACAGCCCCTTGCCTGTGCGAGGCCTCCCTGCCTGCAGCTCCCCGACACCCTACCTCCTCCCCAGTTCCTGGGGTGACGCCCAGCCTCTGGGTCCCGCCGGGACCCTGCTCACTCGGACGTGTGCCGTCCACCGAAGCCAGTGAGCGTCACGTCACCCGTGGGATGTGTGCAGGGTGCTCAGCTGTGAGCGAGTTTAGGGAAAAGGATGGCCGACCCTGAGAACAGAAAAGGAGGTCCGGCGACACAGGCGGGAGGTTGATTAGGGGAGACCCGCACCCCCCAGATGTCCCCACCCCACGCTCAGGGCTCGGGCTCTGCAGCGTGTCCCAACCCCTGCGTCACACGCCTGCCGTGGCTGGGCTCCCAGATGTCTCTGGAACCCTGGCACCTAACAGGAGGGTCTTTAACTGGCCGCTCTGTCTGCCACCAGGAGGCCCTTTGTCACACAGCCGGCCTCTGTGTGTTAGTGGCGGGGCATCTCCTCCCTGACATTTTATTATTTTACTACAGCCTCTTTCTGAGAGGGAAGACGTTTACTGGTCACACTCCTGGACCCCAGGAGACCCCATGGACACCCCAATCCTGGGGACTGCAGACGCCCACACGCCTTCCCAAACGCCCAGCCCTTTCTCTGCTCCCTGCTCGGGCAGGTAACCGCTTTTCAGGGTTTGGTGTGAGGTTCCTGGTGGGTGTTCCGTGGGGGGCGCAGGGCTGCTGCTGCTGCATCCGGGTTTAACCACCCCGATGTGTCCACGGAGGCGAGGATTCGCCGGCGGACTTACAGGCACCCCCACCAAACGGGTCCCCTGCGTCCCATCAACCTCGTCATCCCGTCTCACGTGACTTAGTCTCATACGTCCCACCCAACAGCGGTGACACACCGCGCAGACTTCGTATGTCGTCAGTCGGCATTAGGTCGCTCGTGCCTTCGTCTGCATTTGGGGGCAGTCCGTACCGACGTCTGCGCAGCTTTCTTGCAAATAATCCGTCATTTCCAATTACCATCGATTTCAGACGTGACGCGTCTCACGCTGTCAGACGGCGAGTCTGCCAAACACAAAAGTGGATTGGCCTCTCCTACTGGTTTTGACCGTCCTGACTTCACTGACGGCCCTCCGGAAACACTGTAAATGGGATCCAAGAATTAAAACTATAGGGGAGATGAGCAGAGTTTAGAGCAATGAGTTACGTGCAGAGTTTACGTTGCTGAATTCGGGGAAAAATACATCTCGTTCGGTTTGGGAGGCCTGAGCCTCGCACAATACCACCACCTGGGCGGGCGCTTTGTCTCGTGTCCACTCTGGTGTGTGGATATTTGGGGCTTCCTGGCGCGTCGCGGGCCCCCCCCCGGGGCCTGCCCCCCCCAGGGCCGCCCCCCCCCCCCCGGGCCGCCCCGCCCCCAGCCACCTGCAGGACAGACGCCCGCCATCGCGGACGCGCGCGGCGGCTGGCCCGGCCGTCCACCAGGGGGCGCTGCCCGCCGTCGAAGTCCTGCCCGGGCCTCCCGGATTTGGCTGCTAACTGGAGCTCAGAGAAAAATATGCGTTTAATCCTCAGAGAACGTTCGCAGCATTTCCTTTCGAAAACATTTGAAACCAAAGCCAATATTCTTTAGAAAACAGAACGCGGACTGCCAGGATATGTCGTTTGGAGAAACACCGCTTTTCAGTAATTGAGAGACAGAAAATGTTTTATTTTGGCAATATTTGATTCAAACACTAAACTTCTATAAAGCTCTTCATATTCGGAAAGCATCGGAATCCTCAGCCCTTGGAAATAATATTGTTTTGTAAGCACATAAAAACTCGAAGTCCTTAATCGTGAGTGTCTTGAGCATCTCTCTCCCTGGACCCCGGCAACGTGCCTGCTGTCCCCCTCGGACTCCTGGGCCTGGGCATTTATTTGGAAATGGCCTTTGTTGCCGGGACACAGACAGGCCTCCCTGTGGTCCCAGTGGGGGTCACGAGGTGTATTGGCTCCAGGATGACAGACGGCACAAAATAGGGGTCAGGGGTCCTCGTCAAGGGCTTGGGGCTCGTGAGCTACGTCCATGGGCAGGTGCCCCCCACGTGGTTCTGAGCAGCAGCCACAAGAGGTGACCTTTCCGGGGGCGAGGAGGCCCAGCCCTCCTGCTGGGCTGCCCTGGACCCTCTCTGTGCCGCTCCCTCCCCAGTGCGGACGGGGGCGCCCTCTCCTTAGCCTTCTCCTCCGCCCGCACTCCGCTCTGCGGACTCTCTGTCCCCTCTCCCGGGCTCCGGTTTGTTCCGGGCTTACAAATTCAAGGCAAGGTTGGAACCTACGAGCATCAACAGGACCAGGCTGACTCCGTGCCGTGGAGATCGTCCTGCCTCGTCAACCCCCTGGTCCTCGGGACGCATGGTTCCCCTTACACCGTCGCACATTCTGTGGGAATAAGTCCCATCAAAAGTGTAAACTCCATTTTTGGCTGTCCATACATAGTCTGTGCATGGCTGTGTGTCCATAAGCATATAAAATCCGGGTAGTGTATATCTGTGCATGTGCATATAAATATGTGTTAATTTACACATCATGTATTTATTAGTTATATATTAAAAATATATAAAGTATATATTCATAAATACATGCCAAATACTCTATTTATTAATACTTAGTGTATAAATTTCCATATCTTATCAATAACTCGCATATGCATATATACACGTTTGTGTATACACGTGCATTGTACATGTGTGCATATACACAGGTGTGCATATACATGTGCATATATTTTGTACCGTATGTATACATGCATGTGTGTATCTATGCACCTCCTCACCTGACCATGCCGGCACGGGCTATTGAAACTTCGAGAATGGTCTCACTGTTCTGAACATTTCCAGCGTTTACCTTCGCCGACTCCGTGCTTCCCAGATCCGAAGGCCCTCTCAGCGCTCCACAGACCCCGAACATCTCAGGATGGTTAGGTCGTTGGTAAAACACCTGGCCGCGTCCTACACACTTTGTCCAGTTAAGGTTGCTTAATGACCACTGATCCTGCGGGTGCTGGGCATGGCCTGTGGTGGTGGCTGCTGGGCGCTGGCAGAGGGCCACACGGACCCCGCACTGGCACTGACTCCACTTGGCACTCACTGTGCGCCCAGCCCGTGAAGAGGCAGCCGGGCAGACTTCGGAGAGCCCGTAAAGAGCACAGCTGGGAGTCGGAGAGGCCGGGACTTCTCTCCCGGCTCCACGGCTTACTAGGTATGAAATGTCATTTTTAAGTAACTTGTTTTGGGGCGCCTGGAGGCTCAGTCGGTTAAGCGTCCTACTTTGGCTCAGGTCATGATCTCACGGTTCGTGGGTTCGAGCCCCGCATGGGGCTCTGTGCTGACAGCTCAGAGCCTGGAGCTGCTTCAGATTCTCTCTCTCTCTCTCTCTCTCTCACCCTCCCCTGCTCTCACTCTCTCTGTCTCTCAAAAATAAATCTAAAAACAAACAAAAAAAATAAGTAACTCGTTTCTCCTCATTTGAAGAATGGGAGCTTGTCGGGCTCCCTTCCTCGCTGGGCTGCCGGGGGAAGCGAGCGAGAGAGCGTGTGACCCCGTGAGCCCTGAGTCGGTGACATCGTGACAAAGCGATAGGACTTCTGTGTCAGGGGCTGCGTCCCTGCTGGGGGTTTCTGAGTCCGGGACTGACCTTGGGGCATGCAGGTGTCCGACCACAACTTTGCTTATGGGACACAGGGCTTAGAGAGCTTTTGTGATTTGCTTTTATTGAATAAAGAAAATAACCACACACTTTATACAGTGTTTCTTTTTTCAAGAAGAATCAGTTGGATCAAAGCAATGGTAACAATGACCTAATGAAATATCCACAAACTATCAGGCATGTTATTCCTCTAGTTTAAAGCAAATCATTCGTTGGGATCTACTTTTGAATCACGAAAAAAATAAATGTTCGTATGCATGCGTATTTTTCTTTCCTTTTTTATCCAAAGGCAATTCTGCAAAATAAAGATGTACAAGAGCCGGGCTGTTCGAACATGGGCTTTGTTCAATTATCCGGAGCATTTTTGTGACGTCATTTTCTAAAGGACGATCTGATGCTCACCGCCCTGGGCCTGCAGGGCCTCTGTAGACCGGTGTCCTGTCCCTGACCCGGCGCGGTGGCTCCACGGTGTCACCCCCTTCGACGGGTCTCACCCCATCTACAGCCTGGGTCTGGTCCGTCCCAGGCACCCATGCTGACGGGGAGGCTTTCGTCGCCGTGAGGTGTTGGTGCAGGAAAACGTCACCGATGCAGCACAGCCCCGTCCCTCCCCCCCACACCCTCTCGGGACAGACTTCTGTCCGTGCCATTCCTCCTGGTCAGGGGCCCGCGGACTCATTTGTGGAAATGGTGGGGTCTGTGGGTGTCCAGAATGCTCTTGAACACCCGGGGCCTCCCGGAGTCTGTGGATGCAGCGGGAGATTGAAGTAGGATCTGCCGAATTCTGCCCCCAGCCCGTTTTTGTCAATAAAGTTTTATTTGAACAGAGCAAGGCCCGTTTGCTTACATACTGTTACTGGGTGGTTTTGTGACAAAGGCAGAACAGAGTAAGGTGACCCTTGAATAACCCAGGTATGAAGTGCGTGGGTTCACTTATATGCGGTTTTATTTTAGTAAATACAGCTCAGTGCTATCAATGTATTTTCTCTTCCTCCTGATTTTCTGTAATGACATTTCTTTTCTCTAGCTTCCTTGATTGTAAACATACAGTGCATAATACAGAGAACATAGGAAATGCGTGTTGACTGACTCCGTGTTATCGGTCAAGCTTCCAGTCAACAGCAGGTTTTTAGTAGTTATGTTTCTGGGGAGTCAGGAGTTACATGTGGATTTTGAGGGTGCCGGGAGGAGGCTCGGGGGTCGGCACTTCTAAGCTCCATGTTGTCCAAGGGTCGACACTACCACCGGATACAATTCCCGTTTCCATTTCCTCAATGCGGCAAGAAGTCAGAGGACTTCATGACACGATTTGAGCAAAGACTCCTTCAGCACGTTTATGATTTTTTTTGAAATGATGTCACCTACTATACCTAATTCAACATGATACGTTTTCAGCCGTTTGTCCTTTATCCAGTTTTTCCAATGGATTCTATTTGTTTTTCAAAGGCTCGACCTTTCTTATTCTTCACACTGCATTCTCCTTGTTTGTAAACAATCTGATTATTGTACGTGAGCAGATGACAGGAAGGCGTCTTCAAATGTGTCTGCCGCATGGAGGAAAGTGTTTGCTGACGGATGAACTCAGGATGGATTAGGGCGGATGAATGAGGGGAGCTCGGGGAGGGCCGTCCGGCCACACCGGGTCCAGGGAGGGCGGTGCCTCCCGGCAGGAAGGATGGGCCACTTCCGTGCCTACGGACTGAGCTGATTCCGAGGGGCAGCAGGTGGACGGGGGCGGGGCGGGAGAGTGAGGACGAGCCGGGCTACGGTGACCCGCGCCCCTCCCGTGCTCTCAAAAATAAATAAACACGTTTTTAAAAAATAAAAAACAATGTCTCTCCCCAAAGATTACTTACTATGGCTGCATACTTTAAACTTTACAAAATAACTATAATAAATACGCAAAATATTACAAATCAGAAACATACTCATTGCTTAATGTGAATGTCTTACATATTCAGATATTTAGGTCAGTGAAGAAGAAGAAGGAGTAATTTTGTATCCTTGAAAGGAAACTGCAAGGCTAACTACAAATCTTTAGGTTTGAAAAAATAGGGGTCCTACTGCTTTACACGCACACACATGCACACACACACGCACACGCAGACACATGCGCACACACACAGTGGACATGTCTGTATTTCATAAAACTAGGAAAGTCTGATGATCTATTTATGTATTCACATAATATACATATATTTACTTACTTAATAAATATTTACCCATTTTGCACATTTATTAAAAATAGTGCTTAAATCATTTTATTTAATTTAAAAAATAAATTTTATAAATTTATTAAAAATGTATAAAAATTATAAATAGTTCCTGACTGTCTCCCATGAGCTGTGGAGACACCAGTGAGCTTTGGGAAAAGACACATGTCGTGTTCACAGAACCCGTGACGAGTCTAGACCACCTTTACTATTATCTATTACTGTTATTAACTGTTTCTACTTTCACCAGCCACCCGCTGTTTCCCCCAGTTTTCCGGTCAGCGTCTGGGGGCTGGCATCTCTAACCCCACCAGGGCCCACAACCTGAGCACCACACCGTGCCCGCAGTCAGGCGGGCACAGATCCGAACGCCAGGGACGGGGCCTCGCTCCTCCTCACCCCTGCAGAATGGCGGTGCTGACCGAGCCCAGAATGGACACCGCTCCCACACGGGACCAGGGCCCCATGGCCTTGAACCAGACGGAAAATGCAGCGGACAAGCCCCACCAGCAGAAGTCACTCCGTAAAGAAAATATAAGCCACATCGAGTGACTTTGTTTCTCTCCTTGCCCCTCCCCTACATCGGGCCGGATTTCTCCGCATCCCGGGGCACGTCCGCAGCCCCCGCCTCGGCCAGCTTTTCCAGACACTCCCACCTTCCCCCGGGTCCTGCTTCTCATTCTGTGCCGCGTGTGCCCCACTCCGCACCAACAATTCCTTTCAACTTTACGTTTCCCTCAGTTCATGGAGCTGCCAATTGTCAGCGACTGAGCTGCAGAGAGAAGGTATTTTAAATAACGGCATCTCATAACTGTCATCCGTCACCTTTAATCTCCCAGAAAAATAAATCAAACATGAAGCTTATGGGTGATCCGAATTGCAGAGTAAAATCATATTTAAGGTATTTAATAAATGCCAGTTTGGGAAACTAGAATTTATAAGGAGGTAATATTAATAACCTGAGGTGCCTATGAAGGGTTTTATATCTTCAAATGTTTCCAGCAACTGTCTTACAGGACGTAAAAATGAAGCAAGCAGCCTACTCGGGGGGACCAAGCAGTCAGAGGCCTTCGTTACTGGAGAGACCCCCCTTCAAGGAAAAGAGATTAAGCCGTTCTTTATACGTCTCCAGAGGCAGAGCGTTGGGGTGGGCATGGGGTCGTTGGTAATTTAGGGAGATTTCTGAAGGTTGCCAAATTAAATTGAGGAACATAAATCATTAGAATTTCATTAGGCAAAAATATTTGAACAAGAGCCTTCCTTTTGGAAGCAAACTGAGATCCTAACGTGTTTTATCTCTGCGATCTGCCTGGGGATCACCTGGGTCTATTTTCCATAACACGATTATTCCTATGACAGACTCATTCTCCAGCAAATGAGAACAATCGGGCAAAACAAGCTTTCAACGTCCTCCCCATAAGGTAAGTCCTCTGTTTCCCCAAGAAATGACACCAAAGGAAGCTAGCACTTGACTCTCAAGTCTACCGCAGCCCCCACGCCTACGTCTGTCCCCGACCAGAGACATAAGAGGTGGCCCCTGTGTTTGGAGATGGAAAGGAAGCCGGACGCTGGCCCGAGTGTCAGGAAGGAGAGGAAACCCGGAAGACGCCGTAGAACCCGGTACACGGGAGGTCAGGGCAGCGTGCGCGCAGGTGATTTCTCAGCACTGTGGCCGCGCAGCCAACCCCGAGTGGCCTTCCCGACTGGGGATTTCCCCAGCGTGGGCACCACAAAGCCGTCCAGAAGGCCCCCCTGGAAGAAGAGGGCAGGGGAACTCCCCGGATGAGGTGGATAAGAATCCCAAGCAAACAAACTGGTGTCCCTGCGGTGACACCGCCAACAAGGAAGAGGGGTGGGGTTTTTAAATGTTGATGTATCTTTGAGAGAGAGAGAGACAGAGCGGGAGCAGGGCAGGGGCAGAGAGAGAGAGGGAGACGCAGAATCTGAAGCAGCTCCAGGCTCCAAGCCGTCAGCACACAGCCTGACGCGGGGCTCGAACCCACGAACTGCGAGATCATGACTTGAATCGCGGTCAGATGCCCAACCGACCGAGCCCCCCAGGCGCCCCGGGGTGGGGGTGGGGGGTTAAGTCACTCCGAAGGCATAATAGACCCACGGAGCCTGTGTGTTCTTTTCCGTGCCCTTAGAAAAACGGAAGAGGGTTGGGTTCTAGGAAAGGTCCCCTCCTACTTTGCACTAACTCCTCTGACTAGTTATTCATGAGGCCAATGCCGAGTGGGCATTTTCGGTGGCACAGCTGTGTGCAGCATGGACGGGTGCGGTGAGCGAGTCTGACTCCCTCCTTAAATAAGGGAGCACCTGTTTCCTGGCCAGAGCTGCCCAGCCAGCCAACGCCACGGCCGGGGGCACACAGAGGAGCATGACAGCATCGTAGCACGGAGAGGAAAGAGTGACGAGAAATAAGGGTCTTAAACAGCCTGTTTGTAAAGTTGTCAGCAGCGTTCATGCAAGAGGGGGGTCAGCGGGTGGGGAAAGTAGCCCCATAGACCAACACCGTGCGCACGCACAACTAAGTCCTAGAGGAAACAAGGCCTCCCAGGTCCTCACAGCTCTCCCTCTCCCTCTCTCTCTCTCTCTCTCTCTCTCTCTCTCTCTCTCTCTCTCTCTCTCTCTCGCACACACACACTCACACACACACTCACAGACACATGGGCGTGTCTCCATTGAACTCTGCGTCACACACCAAAATGCAGAACTCATTTTGGAAGGAGAGCATGTAAAGCAAAGTTGCAACATCCCAAGGAACGCCAGGCAACGTTAGATGCGTCAGGGAGCTGCCCAGCCCTGCGCAGGGGTGAAGACGTCATATTCTTCTCTAGTATGTTCTAACACGGGCCAAGACCTCGCAACGCACACACCAGCACTTGGGAAGCCTGCCTGAAAAGTCAGAAAAATCCAAAAGTTCTGGGGCGCCTGGGGGGCCCACTCATTTGGACGTTTGGCTTCGGCTCAAGTCAGGATCTCATGGTTCGTGGGTTCGAGCCCCGTGCCGGGCTCTGTGCTGATGGCTCGGAGCCTGGAGCCTGCCTCAGATTCTGTGTCTCCCTCTCTCTCTGACCTTCCCCTGCTCATGCTCTGTCTCTCTCTGTCTCTCAAAAACAAATAAACATTTTAAAAAAATTTAAAAAGAAATGATTTCAACATGGGAACCAACAGAATAGCAACAAAGAAACAGTGCCCTGTCTATTGCTGAGGACAAGAGTCAAGAGAGGACACCCCAACCTGAGCCCCGCACCCGGGGATGTTCTGTGCTACAAAGACCAGCTGTTCTGGCTGCGAGTCAGCCGGCCCCATCTTGACTCCAAGCCCATCAGCCATGGCCTTGGGGTCCCTACTTCCCCGACCCCCTTTCTTGAATCCAGAGGAAGATGTGTTTGAAAGGGACCTCGCCCTCACACACCTGTTATTTATGACCTGATGGCCTTTCAGAACATGCCTGTGGATGGAAGACCCGTTCAGAAACTGAAGGGATCGGCTCCAGGAACAGATCCCCAGTGGACGAAAAATCAGAGGGAAGCTGAAAATCCCAGACAGAGAAACCCACGAGAACTCGAAGACGCTATGTGTAGTTACAAGAATACAACTATTAATTTACCACAAGACAACGTTAGGGAAAAAATCCCACAGCCCGGGAGGGGGGGGGGTTAAATGCCCAAACTGAGAGAGACCCAGAGAGAGCTCTGGGCGAGGAGGCAGAAGGCGACTCCAGGGTGGAGACAGGTCATTGTAAAAACACCATCTTATTTCCTGTATCAAGTCTTCCCGCTTCAGAACACCAGGAAACGGAGCGCGGCGGCAGACGCCAACATGACGCTCAAAAATGTGTGCGTGTGAAAAGTGTCAATTCCATTCCAACCGCCAGATACTCGGTCTACTTTACCCCTCGAGTGTGGGGGTGCTTGTGACATCACAAACACGGGATGTGTGACATCGCAAACACGGGATGTGTGACATCGCAAACACGGGATGTGTGACATCACTGACACGGGATGTGTGACATCGCAAACACGGGATGTGTGACATCACAAACATGGGATGTGTGACATCACAAACATGGGATGTGTGACATCACAAACACGGGATGTGTGACATCACAAACACGGGATGTGTGACATCACAAACACGGGGATTGTGACATCACTGACACGGGATGTGTGACATCACAGACACGGGATGTGTGACATCACAAACACGGGATGTGTGACATTACAAACACGGGGATTGTGACATCCCAGACATTGTCGTTTTGGGGGTCCCTCTGGGCCCAGACGCACTCGCCCCACCCCGTCACCCAGACTGGGGACCTGACCTTCTTCCTGGGTGATGTCATTAGGTCGTCATGCTCCTCTGGGATTTTGTTGACCCCCAACGAGCAATCACTATAAACTTTAGGTGGAAATTTGTCCCTCTAGCACAATACAAACGGGTAATCCTTAGAAAAATTAGCGTCACAGCTTTGGAGAAACGGTAAAGTTGACAGAGTGAAACAATGTGTGACTTTGGGAAAATCGAACACTGGATATAAAATTAAAGATGTCTACCACGTACTTCACAAAGATGAATTATCTCGATCTGATGACAATTTTTCCCTGCTTTGGTTCACTTTCTTTGCCTGTGTCTCTTCATCTTTTTATAAAAGGCACCAACAAGCCAAGAGTGTGTTTTAAAATCTCTCCCTCTTCATCTTATTATAACACCAGAGAGCGAAGAGTGTATTTTATTTTTAAAAATTTTTTAACATTTATTTATTTTTTGAGAAACAGAGAGTATGAGCAGCGGAGGGGCAGAGAGAGAGAGAGGAGACAGAGTAGGAGTCGGATCAGGGAAGGGGCAGAGAGAGAGGGAGACACAGAATCCGAAGCAGCTCCAGGCTCCGAGCTGTCAGCACAGAGCCCGACGCGGGGCTCGAACCCACGAATCACGAGATCCTGACCTGAGCCGAAGCTGGACGCTCAACCAGCTGAGCCCCCCAGGCGCCCCAAAAAGTATATTTTAAAAATGCAACAAAGAAATTTTTCCTAAAGTCCTGCCTTGCTATCTTGTATCACTTACTGGGGATGCATTTCGCATTAACCCTTCACGTTACATGAGTCCTCCACGGTGCCAGTCGAGCATCATCTTCTGCAAACTGAGCGCTAAGAAATGGGAATAAACACAGTAAAGGCAGAAAAAAGGTAAAGGGAATCACATACATAGTCATCCTTTGAAATGTCAAGGCACAAAGAGGTTTTTGTTTGCCAAACCACACCCGGTGCTGTCTTTTATCTCCCTGCCGAGTTGGTTCTGTATAAAAAATGCAAATCTCACTCATTTTCCAAACTGGGCCATCAGTCATTACCAGACGTGGCATGTGGAGGCCCAGGACTAATTATCACCAGGGGGTCCAGAAGCCCACCCGATCCTTGTAAATTCAGAAAGGGTCACACACGCCTGGCGCCACTCTGACCTGCTCCTGCCCCCGCCGGACCGCAGGCCAGAACGTTATAAAGGAGCCCCCAGCCCCAGACCTCAATCTGCAAATCGATGAGCAGAGAGGAACATTCCTTCCCAAGCCTCCCCGGAAAAACTCACAGATCTTTACCGTCTTCCTTGCTTTAAAAATTGTTTTTTTCATTTTTTTAAACATAAACCTTGGCTTTTTTTCAAGCTGTGCCCAACTGGGGCGGGGGGGGGGGGGGAGTGACTTCACCATCACGAATAGACAGGGCTGACTTTTCCCGTCTTTGTGTTCCTGAGTGGACAGTACAGGAACTCAGCACTCAGGACTCACCAAGAGGCTGACAATAAATTCCGGGGCCCCGAGAATGACTCTGAAGCAAATTGATTGATATCAACATTTTGAATTTTGCACTAAATTAAAATGTTGCCTATGGAAGTTAAATTAATGCAGATACTTTTTTCTTTAAGAAATTCAGGAGATCCATGTTCGTGAGGATGGCCGTGTTCTCCACGTGTTCCTCTTATTTTTAAGGTGTCGTCGAGCAAAGACAAATAAAGGGTGGAGGAGAAAAGGGAGAGCAGGGGGCAAGGGTGGGGCGGCCGGCCTCTCGCTGGCAGGCACAGGACGTGCCCGGACCACCACCCTTTAACCCTTAGCCCTGAGCCCTCCTCCCCACCCCGCTCCGAATCCGCAGCCCCAGCCGGCCCTGCAGGGGGGATGGTCTAAGGTGCTCGATTCCCAGGGGCGCCTGCGGGGCTCAGTCCGTTAAGCATCTGACTTGACTTCAGCTCAGGTCATGGTCTCAAGGTTCATGGGTTCGAGTCCTGCATCGGGCTCTGGGCTGACAGCATGGAGCCTGCTTGGGATGTTCTCTGTCTCCCCAGCTCTCTCTCTCTCTCTCTCTCTCAAAGTAAATAAAAACACTGAAAACATTATCCGGTGCTTGGCTCCCAGGTAAGAGGCCATAAGAGGCAGCTGGAGACGCCCTCTGGTTTGGGTTTTCCACTGTTGACGGAAGTCCTAAAGTGCAGTGTTGGCGTAAAGGGAGTGTCCCCACACAGGCTTTCTCAAAAGCATTTCGAAAGCTCATGATGTCGGGCAGTCATGTGGGAGCCCTTCTCTGATGCAGTAGTTCTGAGCGTGGTCCTTGAAGCCACAGGAATCTCTGGAGAACGTTCCAGAAAGACAGCTCGCCAGGCCCTAGCCCAGAGCCTCTGGGTCAGAAACGAGGGGCTGGTCCCGGCGAGGTGGGGGCAGGTGGAGGTGGGGAGCGGGTCCCACCCTGGGCGGCGGTGCGTCCTGTGGCCAGCGCGGAGCGGGGCCCAGCGGGGTTTCATCACAAAACAAAGGGCGATGAAAGTGCCAGAAGGCAGCCCAGGAAGCTTCTCCAGACGGGCTGTCCTCTGGGGCACAGGCCCCCGGTGGACAGACTCCTGGGGGCTCCCTGCCCCCTACGTCCCCCAGAAATGTCGCAGCGCTTGGCGGTTAGATGATCTCCAGTCAACGTCAACCACACTTGGGAACTCGGTGAACAATTAGATCTAACAAGGGGAGTTTCAACAACTAAAATGATAGAAGGAATGTGAAGTTTCCAAACCAGTAAGGAAGAGGGGACAAAAGGCAACTTTGGGGCGCCTGACGGGCTCAGTCGGTGGACTGCGAGACTCTTGATATTGGGGTCGTGAGTTCCAGCCCCGCGTTGGGTGTAGAGATCACTTAAATAAATAAATCTCCTGAAGGAAGGAAAACAGGAAGGAAAGAAGGGCTCGAGAAGGAGGAAGGAAGGTCTCGACATATTTTCTTTAAAAAGATAATTCCAAGGACGCCTGGGGGGCTCGGTCAATTGAACATCTGACTCTTGATTTTGGCTCGGGTCATGATCTCACTTCGAGCCCCGCATTGGAATTCTCTCTCTCCGTCCCTGTCTCTGCACCTCACCTCTTTCTTTCTTGAAATAAATAAATTAATTAAAAAAGATAATTCTAGCAAATTCCGGCCATCAAAATTTAGGTACCACCTGAAACATCCATGTACGAAGATGTCAGTGGTACGTGGTGTGAATCTCTAAAACACAGAAATTGCTGAATTTGATGCAACAAAACCTTTAAATCCAAAGACCAGCCAAAATTCCTGTAAGGGCCATACATGCCTCCATCAAGGAAATGTTCCAAACCCATTTTATGGTCTGCTCTATTATGTACTCAAATATTTGCATATTTAATACATTCCTTGTTAGAGAAAAATCTTTCCTTTGCTTTTATGGGTAATTTACTTTCCTCTCAGTTCAGCCATAAAGAGCCAATCATCCGTTGCATTAGCCCGGGATGTGTGACCACCGAAACGTTTCTCTCCGACAATCTCTCGCTCTTCATAATTGACCTTCCTCCCAATTGAAACTATTAGCTGAATTGTTCTCACTAACATTCTCCAACTACTTCCTACCCCTCACGCGCTGAGAATTATCACAGGAGGCTGAAAGGCTGTGAAAGCGTTGCCATCCAGTTGATGATAATGTTTTCTGAAATGGGATCGAATACAGTCTCGGAAACCACCAGATCCGACTGGCTTAGGTGACTCTGTGTCTGGTGGAGGGAAGCAGACCGCGCACTTGGACTTCTGATGTGGACGCTGGGTTTCACGGGCTGCGGATCTGAGTGAGGGGAGTATCCGACCTCGCTCCGTCACAGTGACGGGACTCACTTCCTCCCTCTCTGCCCGAGTTTTTCCACCTGCAAACTGGTACTAGGGACCCTCCCTTACTCCACAGGCTAGTGCCTGTTCCCAGAGACATGAAACAATCATATCGTAAGGTGCCCAATGGTTAAAATGGCAGTTTTGGGGGGATCCTGGGAGGCTCAGTCAGTAAAGCGGTGGACTTCTGCTCAGGTCATGATCTCACAGGTCGTGAGTTCGAGCCCTATGTGGGGCTCTGTGCTGACAGCTCGGAGCCTGGAACCTGCTTCAGATTCTGGGTCTCCCTCTCCCTCTGCCCTCCCCTGCTCTCTCCTCTCTCGCTCTTTCTAAAAAGTAAAATTTTAAAATAGCACTTTTTGTTATTATTCTGTCTGTAAATGGTGCTTGGACACCTCTGTGCATTTGAACGGCTCTATTTGTGTGAATGGAGCTGCACACACATTTACTTACTTATGTGTCTACCTATCTCTTTACATTTTTAAGAGGATGAAGGAGAAGGAGGAGGAGGAGATGGAAACCGGAGAAGGAGGTGAGAAGCGCAGCAGGAGACATCTCTGATTACAGGAGAGGAGGAAGAAATGAGGGCAGAGAGGACCAGAAGCAACCAAACTATATGTGACTCTCAAAGCCTAAAATATATACTTTGTGTCTCTCTAGAGAAAATGTGTGCTGACTCGGGCCCTCGATCAAGCAGGCTGTGCTGGGCCTCAGCAGCCCTGGGAGCCGCCCTCAACAGCAAGAGCAAGGGTTTCAAGAAAGACATAGATGAAGATCTTCATCAATTATTAGCCTGTCTCTTCATGCCTAGACCAGGAAACTGATAACAGAGACACTTTCCCTATAACCAATGGTCAGGGAGCTACTGTCCATCAAGATCTAAAACTGAGACCCCACCTCTCAATAGGAGGCAGGGGAAGGAATTTGAAACCAATATTGATTCAATCATGTAGAATGAGGACTAAATCTAAGCCCTTCCTCGCCCCTGGGCCTGGATTCTCTTACTCAGTGCACAACCTGAACTGCTGTACATGGCAGCCCTGCCAGGAGAGATCCACAAAAGGAAGTCTCTGGTTCTAACTGAACATTCATCTCCTGCAAATGATTTCTTAACGCCAGAACCGGAAGCACAGCTGTTTTGCCGTGAAACACTTTCCTGATTTCCCAGTTGACAAGATCAAGAGACATCCAAATTATTTAAGTAGTTTCCCAACTGCATGCTGGGAGAGTCCCCCTTGGTGCATGCCTTCGATGTATCCAGGAAACCCCTTCAGATAATGCCACCTAATGGACCAGATGATAGAATTAGGGCCCAGTTACTGAGCCGCCCATCCCATTTACCCCATGAATCGATGCCAATCTAAAGTTTCATCGCTCGTGAGAGACTAATAAAGAAATGGCTCTTTGATGAAACAGCGCAGCTGGGACCTCTTATGACTTCGTGTTCGGGAACATAAATTCAACGTCAGCAGCGGCACGTGGGCTAGACACACGACTTCTGGGAGATGATGGCTGTGGTGGGTCATTGACAGAATCCCACAGAACTTGATGTTCTAAGGACTGTTTTGTTATTACTTTTCTAGATATTATAACACACAGGCAAGAACTGTTACAGGACCCGGGGGCTGAATATTTTGTATCCCCAAACTGCTAAGTCATTCCTGAGATTCACACACACACGTGCTCAAGGGATGAGTGATGGAGAGAAAGTGACGACAGAAAAGAGGATGCCGTTCAAATCAATACAAGTTTGACGAGAACAAGATGCCCCTTTAAAGACAAAAAGAGAGAAAAAGGAAGAGAAAACACCCCAGAATACCGCATTATTCAGGACGTACCCGAAATGAGAATTTCATCTTAAAAGGATGTGGTCCCTAAAATCCCAGAGGGGGATAAAGAAGACACATTTCTTTCAGATCCCAAACATGGAAAAAGCGATGGAAAAGACTAACCCAGACTCGTTGTCTGAGAAAGAATTTTTAAAACAATTCTAATGTATCAAGTTTGGCCAGAGGTTTTTATTGATGTAAACTTTTTTTCCCAAATCTTTCACTCCTTTAGAAATGAAGGACAGAGGCTGGGAAAACGCGTCTCGAGGTCTCTCCTACCAGTAAGAGTAGCACCCTCCCCCAGGCTACCCTGTTCACGAATTCAAAACCTTTTAATAATCCCTGGAGATAGAATGGTGCTCGGGCTTTGGTTCCCACAACCCAACTCCCTTTGTGACCGCCGTCGGCTGGCAAGCCCGCCCTTTTCAAGTTAGCCTTGGGGACAAAGGCCGCTCCAAAGGTGTGACAATTCGGCATGAGAAGTCCGGTGTTGCACCGACGCGAATGGCTGTGTTGTGAGCACATGTTTCACCGGCACGCCTCTGTTTTCACTTGACCAGCAGACATTTGAGGAACCAGACGCACCCATGAAGAAGGAGCAGGCTTGTCGGAGTCATCACTCTGTCTTCACACCTCGTGAAACTCCGAGAAGGGGAGGTTGGTTTGTATGGTTTTCAGCACGATTCTGCAAGAGCTTCGGGCGGTGACCAGGATGCCCCTTCCTGACTCCCTCACACCACACGCCGGGCGACCACGGTCTTGTCCAGCCCCCATTTTGCCAACGAGGGCAGATGAGGTCCAGAGAAAGAGGGCGCTTGCTCTGGACTTCACCCCAGTTGCAGAAAGAACGGGAAACTTTCCCGTGTTCTCGTAGATCAGTCATGTCCTCTTTTGAAGCCATGATGAGGCTCTTCAGGGGCCAAACGCTGACTTTCCTAGAGCAGCCACTGCTCAAAGGCTTGCCCTCCATCAAAGCACAGATGGCGAGAAAGCGGGCACCAGACTCTTGCCTGGTCCTTGGCAGAGCCCTGTCTCAGGAAGCCGTTCCCCAGGATTGGTGCTATTCTAGCTCTGTGGTTGAATGGTGGGGACTCCTTCCTCCCCCTCCTCCTCTTCCTCTTCCCCTTGCCTCTTCTTTTTCATATTCCTCTTCTCCTCCTCCTCTTCCTCTTCGTTTACTATGCACACTTTGAACTTGGAAGTAAAACAGCCTTTCTCTGATGGTGTCTGAAGGCCCCCCACCATTTGCCCCAATGATAGTGACCATTACACCCATGCCAAGATCACTGGTCACCTTATTGTATCTCTTTGTGTTTGAATAAGAGACGGTCATCAAAAAGTAAACATTTTGCCTGGCTCAGGGAAAAAAGAGACTTACAAGATCCAAGGATGATGGGACGCCTGGGAGGCTCAGTCGGTTGAACGTCTGACTCTCGGTTTCAGCTCAGGTCATGATCTCATGGTTTGTGGGGTCAAGCCCCGAGTTGGGCTCTGTGCTGACAGCACAGAGCCTGTTTGGGACTGTCTCTCTCTCTCTCTGCCCCTTCCCCACTCTCTCTCTCTGTCTCTCTCTCTCAAAATAAACTTAAGAACAATTTTTAAAAAATAAAAATTAAATTAAAAAAACAAGATCAAATACAGAACATTTTTTTAAAAAAATTAATTAAAAAGACAATTAGAATTTTCACACAGAGACCCATCCCTGGATCAGGAGGGAATTCACACAGACACAGAAATAAATAGAGAATCCAACCGAAGGCTGATGTTATTTATTGTCTCTCTAATTGGTGTCTTGATTTCAAGATCTGTAATTAATTGTAAGCATTCAACAGTGGCCAAGAATGGCTGATGGACAGCTTTCCGTGACTTACGACATTTTGTCACATTGAGGCTGGCTGATTCATAGACAGTCAGTCTTCCCCAGGTGAACCTCCAAAGATAAATTACTATAAATACAGAACAACTTCTGGAAAATTCACCCCCGGTGACATGAAGAGCCAGTGACAGTTGCAGAGTGGATTTTGCAAGCCGGAGGGGACTTCCCTCCCTCCACGGCCATCGCCTCACCCGGACTGAGTGTCCCTGTGTCCCTAGCACCAAACACAAAGCCAGGCACAGGCTTGGTGCTGTTCAATCATATTTAAGAAATCGTTTGCATTGAACAGAGTGAAACCGAATATACTACAATTCCGGGGAAAACAACAGGAAGCCAATGTCCCAAACCCCGAGTGGACAGGAAGCGTTGCCAGTCCCCAGCTGACCAGGTCTGTGATGCTGAGGATCCGGGCGGGGGGGGGGGGTGCCCATGGCACAGATGATGTGAAGCCCTGAATTGTCCAGAGAGCTCACGGTTGTTCCAGAGTGAGGGGAGCAAGAGGGGGAAAGGACTCTTCACGGGCGTTCGGTGCACAAAACAGAGGTCTGTCTGATAGGGCGTCACTTTCCTTGGAAAGCTCAAAGGGTGTCTTCCCGCGAATCTGCGGAGTTATTGTGAGAGGTGATCAGTGAAGGGTGTGTTTGCCGCGTCCCCAGGCCGCCCCGGGACAGGAAGTCCCCTCTGCTTCCCAAACCCACGAGAGCTTGAACTCGAGACAAACACGGAAATGACACCTGCGCACCGTGTGGATAAACTGGTGAAATTCTACCAAGGGCCAGTGTCCACTGTCTGAACCAATGACAACCTTCTTGGAAATGGGGCGACTCATTTTATTTAGACTTGGATTTCTTTTAACATTTATTTTTGAGAGAGAGAGAGAGAGAGAGAGAGAGACAGAGCACGAGCAGGGGAGGAGCAGAGAGAGAGGGAGGCACAGAATCGGAAGCAGGGTCCAGGCTCTGAGCTGTCAGCACAGAGCCCGACGCGGGGCTCGAACCCACGAACCATGAGATCATGCCCTGAGCCGAAGCTGGAGGCCACCCAGACTCCCCAAGACTTTGAATTTTTAATCCAGTTCTTCGTTCAGCCCTGGAACAGCTGCAGCCACTTCAGACAGAGGACGCGGGTGGGCTGAGAGTCCCGGGGCCTCAGTTTGTTCGTTTGTTAAGTGGGGCTGCTGATCAGGCCTCCCTCGCTAGCCGGGAGGACGGCACAGCCCGGCAGCAGCGCCTGCGTCCGGGGAGCACCACGTGGACGCGAGCTGCGTCCCGAGTCTCCTGTCCGAAGACGCCGGTGACCGCTGGGTTCATGAAGAAACCACAGATTTAACATCTGATCGTTCTGGAAACTGGAAACCTGACAATCTGCCGCCAGAAGGCCCACGTTCCTTCCGGAGGCTCTGGGGGAGTAGAGGGGTTTCCTGGGGGTCTTCTCCAGGTTTAGAGGGGGGCCGCACTCCCGGGCCCTCCTCTGTCGTCTCTGCCTCCTCCGCCCCCATCATCACGTCTTCTCAGCCTCCCTCTTCTGAGACTTTGTGATCCTATTGGCCTCACGGGGACAGAGCTGGAAAATGGCCCCATCTCCAGATTTCTGGCCACACCTGTGAAGTCCCATTTGCCACACAAGAAGCACATCCCCAGTCCTGGGCGCTGGGCATGGCTGTCTTCCCCCCCACGGACACCCCTGACTTAGCAGGGAATTTCTCCTAAGCTGCTGCCGCTTCCCCCAGTCCTCCTCCTCCCGGAAACACCAGCGGCTTCACTAAATGTATGTCTAATGACAAAAAATAAATAAATAAGTAAAACTGGCCGTGATTCTGATGAATTTTTCAAAGTCACAGCACCCCTTCACTTGGTGTTGAAAAAAAAGTACCTATTAAGCAAATGTACATCTACCAAAAAAGGCAACAAACAGATGTCTCTCATTAGCGAAATAATGTACCCAACTTTAATCTTCTTCCTTCACGCTCATCAATAGATATGACGGAATAAAGCCTTCAGCCAAACACTCAACTTTGCAAGTTTCCCGGCATGAGGAACTTTGTAAAGTTGAGGCAAAGGACACACCAGCTCGGCTCGATTCTGGACAAGGAGATGGCTGCCATGTCTAGCTTGTTCTGGGATCATATTCCCACACTGCATTCAAATAAAACAGGTTCCCTAAGGGAGACCGGATCGATCCCGCCAGGACCGGAAAAGGGACAAAGAGCAAGCCTGGGAAAGCACTGACCTTGACCTGATCTTGTGTCCACCACCAGATCTGCGCCTGGCGACTCTGCTCAGGGGATTTAGAATGGCCTCTGTCTCATCACTGGGCCGGAGATGGGGTCGGGGTCTGGTCTCATGTAGAAAACTTGGGTGACGGGTCACGGAATCCAGGTGGGCGGGAAGGAGGGAGCTTGCTGGGGCATCTCTGACCTGCACGGAACACCAGCCTGGGCCTGCACCTGTCTAGGAATCCCTGGCCGTCTTCATCCATCTTTTGTTTCCCACTTCCGATGAAGACATGTCTTCCAAAAAGTCTGACCTTCCTCTTAACCCTTCCACGGGAGACAGCAGTGTGGACGTGGAGGTGAGCGTCACGGAGAGTGCAACCCCACTCCTCTCGAGGTCACTGGTGAACGGTGACCAGTGGGGACACTGAAGGTGCCCCTTTGTAAAGGGAACCCCTCCTCCCCACGCCCGCCACCTGCCACCAGGCAGGATGTGAGTTCAGGGTTCCCAGACCATCCATGTTTACACCATGGGGGATGTTTATTTTTACCTGTGGTCTTCCCATCGTCTCCCCAAAGGACTGAGAGCATTTTTTATTATAAACACACACACACACACACACACACACACTAAGTCCTGGGGACAATGTACGTGAATGTCTGAAGTTCCTCTCTGGCACGCCCAGCCATCTGCCTGGATATGAGCGCCTCATGGTGCCACTGACCTTCCCCGTCAAGAAGACCAAGGTCAAGGAGGAAATGAGCACAAGGAAGTGGTCTGGGTCACCGAGGGATCCATGCAGCTGCTGCTTCATCCAAATGTCTGAGGATGGAGTTTGGAGCCCCCACCCCGAGTTTGGGGGGGGTCCCTGCAGAGGATCGTCTGCAGACCCACCAGCGTCTGTGCACACACTCTCAGGGCCCCCGTGAGCATAGGGACAGTGAAGGCCTCGCTGAAGGGCACCGGAGCCAGGCAGGGGGTGGGGTCGCCCCTCAAACGGTGCTCCTGGCAGGTGCCTGGGTCCCTTGGTGAGAGCAGCCCAGGAAACCTGCTGCTGTTGCTTCTTCTCTTTGTTAGTTTATGTTTAATCCTAGGAAAGAGTCATGGACGATGCACTTGTCTTCTTTGACTTTGACCTTGGGATCCCCATCAATGGTTTGTCACAGCAGAGTCTCCATGAAGAGGCTGTCTCATCCTCAGCGAGTGGTCTCGTGGACCAAGGGACCGCCATGCCCGGGAAGGGACCGCACGGCTGGGTGTTTGTCACTGTGTGCGCTTCGGTTTGGGAGCCGTGGACAGAAGTCTGACTGGATACTTGGAATCCAACACAAAGCCTTCTCTGCACCCGATCCATTTGGGGTCTCAGAGAAGAGGTTTTCGGCGGCTCTCTTACTCCGGGTCCCCAGGTTTATCTCCAGAGCTTTGTAGGTGGTGGGTCCACGTCAGTCTGGATCGTGCCAGCTGCTCTGTGACTGTATCTGCTGCGTCACATTCAGAGTGGTGAAGTCAGCTTGGTTGGCGGGGAGGTTTTCCAGAACCTTCTTCCTTGCACCTTTGATCACTTCTTCTATCACACTCTGAGCCACTCTTTTTATGAGGCTTTTGGCAAAGCTACCAAGTTTCCCAGCTCATCAGAGAGTCGAGCTTGGGAATGCGAGACCCTCGCCCTGAGGGCAAGAACGGAGTTGGGATTTGCTAAGACAGGCTGGGCTTGCTGGCTGCTACATCCGTCCTCTCCAGGGCGTGTGAACTCTCCTCTCCAGGGGCAGAAACTCAGCAAGGCCTGACAGTCCTCCTGGAGGCGGTTCTCAGAGCCCGCCGGGCACAGGCATGTGGCGAGGCCGCCGCTCTGGTCTCCCATCTGCTACGTGTTCTCAAACGTTCCTGTTTTTTCCAAACGTCCTTGCTAGTGTGGAGTCTCTGAGGTGTTGGTGGGAAGGCGTCTCGTTAGTTTGGTTCTCCGGGAAGTAGATGCTGACGGGGAGTCAGGAGTGCTCGCCGCTGACCAGGGACAAAGCCCGTGGCAGACGCACGCGGGAGGAGGCCCGGCTGGGCAGTGGGGGTTCGGGCAGCGGGTCTGAGAGCGGTCCAGCCAGCACAGCAGGCGGTCCAGAGCGGGGTGCTGGTCAGCGGAACCCTGCACCGGGCCGAGCCGGCCAGTCAGGTGTCCTTGCTGTGACCTGCATGGTCGTTGGCGGGCCCCCGGGAGGAGGGAGGAGCAGGCCTCAGTCACACACCTGCCCAGTCACTGCTCATCTCGCTGCTGTTTGCAGGGGGCACCCTGCTCCAGCCCTGCCCAGGGAGAGTCTCACTCCTTCTAGGAGCGCAGTCGGGCCCCTTACAAGGTCCCCGCTCTGTCGGACGGCGCCGGGGATGCTGCAGTCCCAGGGCACCGGGGTGTGCAATGCAGGTGTGGTGGAGAGGCATGCCCCGCCTCGTGGGGCCCGGCCAGCCGTCCAGGGTCCTGCGAAGCCAGTGTGTCCCTCTGTTCTTCCTGGCGGCTGACGTTCTGGATTACTGGACACGTGTGGTTTACAGCCGACACGCGCCCATTTCATCTAAACCCCGCGACTCCCCACTGAGATGACGCTCATTTCATGTTCACGTGGGACCCAGGGCTGGACCCACGGGTCCTTCTCCCGGGACCCCTGCAGCATGAGCTGGAGGCAGCTGAGCTCCAAACTCCAGCGGACATGGGGTCAGCGGTTATACGTGAGACCCCAACGCCACGGCAACGAGAAACCAGACGGAGGAAGAGGGCAGCAGAGAGGAAAGCCGGAAGTAGATCACAAAGATAAAAGCCTACATTTAGATCCTTATTTATAAACCAAATCCAAGCAGGAGACAGTAAGATCTTTCATAGCAGTACTAATAATAACATGTTATTATTGTCTCTGTTTTATGAATGAGGCAACTAAGTTTGGACGTGAAGCAGAAACAGGAGAGGCTGGCTGAGGTCACGTTCAGCTCCCGGGACAGGATCCGAGGGGTGGCACCTGAGCCTGCCAAGCCCAGGAAGATGAACGCTTGTGAGGGATGAGGTGCCCCCCACGGAAGCCGGAAGAAGAGACGGGCCCCCATCCCGCACCCCGACACCTCACCTTGTGACGGTGGCGGCTGAGTGGGGACGGGCCTCCCCCTCCCCAAGCACGGTTCACATCGACTCACGTTACTGGGTCTCCTCCTCCTGTTTGTGGAGTCGCCTTACTCGAATCTTCCGTGGCCGTGCTCTATTTCTCCAGGAGACCCGGTCACCACCGGCTGCCCAGAACTTGAGGGCAGGTCACCCCAGGCTAACGTTGTCACGTGCACTGACAGTGACCGCAGGGGACCAAACGCAGGGACGTCCTGTTACAGAGGGGAAGGCGGGTGAAAGTGGGACCAGCAGCCGCCAAACGCAGACCGTGTGATTAGTGGGGGCGGGGAGGAGGCCGTCTGCGGGATGCAGCCAAGGCCTGGACAGCTGTCCACCGGGGCGCGTTTCCCGGGAGGGAGGGGGGACTGATCCCGGGCCTCCCTCCTGGGCGCTGCGGACGGCTCAGCCTGAGGTTGACGGTGAGCTCTATCGACCGAGAAGACAGCACTTCACTGAGCACCTGCTGCATGTCAGGTGCTGCCTCGGGCCTGGGGATGAGACACGACACACGGCCGAGGAAGGTCCCCACTGCACGGGGACTTATGTTCTGGGTGGGAGTCGACCGGGATCAGGTGCTTTAGTCACACGCGCAGCACCGACATCGGGAACGGAAGGGCCGTGGGCGAGCGGAAGGCGAGGAAGAGGTGTGGGGTGTGGCCGGCGGAGGGGGTACAACCTTAGGGAACTAGGTAGGAATCCTTCGGCGAGAAGGTGATCCCGCTGGAGGAGCTCCGTGAGGCCCCCGAGAGGCAGAACCACAGAACGGTAACGGTGATGAACCACACTCATAAAGCCCCTACTATGTGCTAGGGACGGTTGCCCACCATTCGTTTCTGATTGTGCATTTTACAGGTGAAGAAACTGAGGAGCAGAGAAGGGAGAAGCTTGTCCAAGTCACTCCGGCTGTGAGCCCGCGGGACAGGCTGTGACCTGGGCTCTGAGGCCCCCGTGCCGTCCTGGAGAGTGGATAAGGGGTAAGGCTGTCAGGCTGTAACAGTGGAGATGGCTCCAGGCTCCTGCCTCCGGGGATCTTAGTAGGACCGATGCACAAGGCTCTGGTGAAGGTCATGAACGGATGAGCTCTGAGTCCTGGGCGCACGTTAGTGCTCAGCATAGAATGCTCGTGACCCTCGCTACTGCCACCGTTATGAGGCGTGCCTTTTAAGCCGTGGCTAAGACGCAGGAAAGAATCAGGGTCGCCCTTGGTGGAGAGAATGTCAGGAACCATTTCCCTGCTGGGGCCGTGAAGGGTCTTAGGAGTATCTACCTGTGTCTTCATTTCTGGGCGTTTCCCCACCCCTGCCGCCTTCCTGGTCTTCTGTCCCCGGCTGTCACTGGGAATCGAGGCCACGTGCTCACAGGAGGACAGGGATTGAACCCCGATGGCCCAGGCTGGTCCCAAGGGGAGAAGCTGTGTCCCTGGAACCTCATTCTGTGGCAGGGGTGACGCTGGGGGCACAGGACCTGGTGCACGGGAAGCAGACAAAGCTGCTCTTCAGTGACTGGCCTCCGGTGGGGGGAGGGGGTCTTGTCATGGCCTCCGTGATTCCTTCTGTGGTCATCATTCTCTCCTTCCTTCGTTAGTTTATCTGAACACTTGCGCCGTCCGCCACTCACCCACCTTAATGGGAGCCCCATGGGGTAACAGGAGGGTTTTCATGTTTTAAGCAGTGGACCCAAGTCTACTTGTCCGCGGGGTGATGTGTGGTATTTGAGCTTCCTCTACAAGATTATGTATTCATAGCAGGTTTCAGTAAAGTGAAGGTTACTCTTCTCTCTCCTCTTGCTCCGTAAGCTAGAAATTACACCTTCCAATTCCTCCTCCCATTACCCACATCTCCGTAGGACACACGAAAGCCCCCGCCCCACGCTGGAGGATAAATGCTAAGGAGCAGTTCCGGAAATGGCTTGCTGTGTTATTGGAGGAAACTTTGAGAGGCCTCGTTTTTAGAAATGTTTTCAAACTGGAATTTTAGGATTTCTCCCAGCTTATTCTAGGAGTCCAAACATAGACAAAGCAACACGAAAAAAGGGGAAAAGATAAGTTGAAGAGTGAAGGGGGAAAGTGCAGACTGATTCATGTTATTAACTCTCTCTTATCGGAGGTGTAAAGGCTGGGGCTCGGGTGCAGCCCGCCGGCGCAGCCTGGAGGAAGGCGTGGCCCTGCCCACCTGCCGCGGCGGCCGCCACCTCCCCGGCACCAGGACGGGGGTGTCCTAAAGGGGAGAGTTCTTATTTTAGGACTCGGTTTATGGCAAAACTCCATGTCGGGAAGGAGCTTTCTGCAGCATCAAATGTGAACTACATCCATTTCCTTTACCCAAGGACAAGGCTTTATTCTAACTGCTTTGAAACGGCCTCATTGATTTGTGTTTTCAGAAATAAACGTTTACGGGAGGGTCCCGTGATGGGCAGAAATCGTCTGTGAGCATTTCAATGGCCTCATGTGTCCTTTTGTCAGGAACAGGCGTCCTTATCTGAGACAGAGGCCCTTGGACCTGGGGACCACCACTGTCCCCGCGAGGTACCAGTGACAAGCCGCGCTCCCCATGGGTCACACTTCTCAAAAGCAGGGCTGACACCACGGTTGCTTAAAAGAGAACCGTCCCTTTCGTTACATTAAAGTAAGTGCTCAGCGGGATACGGGTACATTCCGACCACCTCTCCAATCCCAGAGACCTCCTTTAATGAGGAAAAGCGGGTCTCAGGTCGGAGTCTTTGTCAACCAATCAAAGCGGGATTTAGGGACATCATTTTGCATCCTTTACATATTTAAAGAGGAATCATTTTGTGTGTGACAGGTGATGCCTAGTTCTTTAGCCATGTATTCATTTAAGCAAAACCCTGTATCATGGTTTTTTTTATGTTTATTTTTGAAAGAGAGAGGGAGAGAACGCAAGTAGGGGAGGGGCAGGGAGAGTGAGGAACACAGACCCGAAGCAGGCTCCAGGCTCTGAGCTCGAACCCACAAACCTTGAGATCGTGACCTGAGCCGAAGCCGGACACATAACCGACAGAGCCATGGGCGCCCATCTGTACCATGATTTCACTGGCGCCCGGCTTCCTTCATTCAGGTGCCCGGGACTCCCTCACCCCTGCACAGGACCATCTTGGGTCCTCGGTGCCGCGCGCCCTTCCACTGCGGGGACAGACCACGGTATGCCTGTCTGTTGTGCAGTCGGTGTGCGTTTGGATGCTTCCTTACGTGGGGCTGGGGGTGCATCCCGCGGGCTGGCACGTGCGTTGGCAGGGTGTGGGTATAGGGTATAGTCTGGAGTCATGGGCACGCACAGACGCAGCTTGGGACGGGGGCGTGGGGGGCATGGGGGGGCCAGGGCCCGGATGAGGTCCTGACGTCACAGCCACCCTGTCAGAAGCTCCCTGTCCACATGTCCTCACCTCCCAGCCAGGCCAGGGGGGGTGGCGGTACCACCCCATGCTTCCCGGCCCTCCTCCCTGGGCCTGAAAGCTACAACGATGTCGCTGATGTTCACGTCACCCATCTTCCTGGGACCCTTTACAGCTCCCAGGAGCCACTGGACACAGACCCGTAGCTTAGCGATGGCCCGAAGCCCCACCGTCCCGCTGCGCCCTTGCTCCCGGCACACGGTCTGTCCCAGTCTCCGAGGGAAGACCCCGCCTGCTGGGAACACACCACGTGCTTTGTGCCTTCCTAACACGGACCGTGACACAGGATGGAAGACTGTCATGGACCCAGCGGTTCCGATAAGACGGTTAGTGTGTGACTCTCCCATCCCACTCGGTGAGGTGGGCATCCGGCGTGACCTTCGAGGCCAGCATGGAACTGGTCAGGGAGGCCGGGCTGGGCTCCCATCCCTGGTGGCCGCTGTCCACGTGTTTTATGACTGATTGTGTTCTGACCATAAAGGTCTGGGACAGAGTCTCACTCACCTCTCTCTCGTGTGGCTGAACCAAAGGGAATGAACAGGGAATACACATGGGATGAAAGCCAAATAGGCCATTTCATACTTGTTTTTGTGAGTGTCGCCACTCACAGATTAGTTCTCTTCCCAGCCAGTGACGTGTTCGTGGGGTCCCAGCTGGAGAACCGAACCAGGGGCGCCTGGGGGGCTTGGTCGGTTGAGCGTCTGACTTCGGCTCAGGTCATGATTTCATGGCTTGTGGGTTCGAGCCCCGCGTCGGGCTCTGTGCTGACAGCTCAGAGCCTGGACCTGCTTCCGATTCTGTGTCTCCCTCTCTCTCTGACCCTCCCCTGCTTGTGCTCTGTCTATCTCTCTCTCTCTCTCTCTCTTAAAAATAAACTTAAAAAAGAAGACAGAACCTGTCCACATACTTCAACAGAGATAATTTTATATGCTATTTATATATGTATATAATATGCTATTTACAGATAATACACGCTACTTACAGAGGCACTGTAAGAGCTCCGTCTAGAGGAGACGAACAAGGTCAGAAAACCGCCTGTGCCCTCAGGGCTGGCCAACCCAAGGATCTGGGACTTTGAGACAAAGTCTAAATCCTCAAGGAAGGCGGCATCCCTGGGGCCAGTGTGGAAACTCTCCCAGCCGGACTCAGGGCTGTCCCCCGGCAGAGGGTGAGGGCCTGGACCAGAGACGGAACAAAGCCAATGCTGGAAACACCTCCAGAGTAGAGAGAGAGTGCCAAACATTTCAACCTCCCATCACGGATCCTGCTGGCCGAGCCCATGCAGACGTGGGCGCAGAAGTCTCAGACACGGAGTCCGCAGAGATCGGCCCCCCACGCAGACCGCAGCAGGGAACATGCCTGAAGGCAAGTGGGGAGGACCCAGCGCGTGGGAAAGCCAAGGATTCCTCACCGCTGTGTCATTTCCACCGGCTGATCCATTTTAACGGATGCCAGGATCTGGGGTCCCCACCCCACAGACGCGAACCATACTCCCTCCATCCCTCGTTTCCCAGGTATCTGTGGGGTTCGTCCGGAAATGGCGCGAACTGGTGCAGAACAGGGGGAGAGAATGAGGGGGCTGCAGGGGTGTTCCCTCGCTCCCTGTCTCTGGTGGGAAAGCGGACCTCACAGGGCAGAACGGGATCCGTCACCATCACCCCCCAGTCCCGGGGACGACACCAGCCCCAACCGCATTCCCCAGGCCTGTCACACCGTCAGCTTCCACCAGGTAACGGCCCTGCTCCCATTCTGAGTATCAGTCTTTTTTTAAAAAAATTTTTAACATTTCTTTATTTTTGAGAGACAGACAGACATGAGCAGGGAAGGGTCAGAGAGAGAGAGGGAGACAGAATCTGAAGCAGGTTCCAGGCTCTGAGTCTTAAGAGCTGGAAAAACAAAGCCAACAGAAGCCATAGCCTTAGTAGGAAAGATGGACTCCTCTGAGCCATGTATCTTCCGGGAGGGGCCGTGCATTGGCTGGTTCTCAAGGTTCCAGAATCTCCACCCTCTTCAGCTCACGCATGGGATGGTTTGGCACACCAGAGAAGGAAGCAGCCAGCCTCAAGTGGGAGAGAATTCTAGAAGCATGTCAGCTTTCTTTTTATCACTAAAAGACCACAAGCAGCATTCACGACGCTACCCAGGCGGGTGTCCGTTATTTCACTTTCCTACATCGTGACTGTGCTCTTTTCTCTGCAGCAGCTCCTGGATCCGAAAACCGATGGAAACCCCCAACGCTGCAGGGGAAGGGGGAGTGTGATGCCGGCAGGGGTGAGGTGGCTGCCCGGTGAGAGGGGAGAAAAGGAGGAGCGTCTCCGCTGTAGGATGCAGTCCGTCTGGCAGGTGTTCCATCTGTCTGTGACACACCAGTCCCAAGTTCTCTTCTTCGTGTGCAAACTGGAGACTTGGGTCCATCACCTGTTTGCACTTCCTTCTTTGTCTCTCTCTGAGGCAAACTAGTGACTTAGATTCCACGCAGTCACGAAATCCTGTCTGCGGGCCAGGACCCCGTGGCGTTTCGGGGACCCCAATCCCAGATGCCTCCTCTTCCCACTCAGACAAACAGTAGGGGGGATTTGTAATTCTCAGCAAATGTCCTCAAAATGCCCCCAGGAACACAGATGGATGTGCTTGCTGGCTTTCCAACGGTGTAGAGTGAGTGGCTGAAAATTCTGTCTTCTCTTATAAATTAACTTGGGGACTTTGGAAATATATCACAATATCTGTGAGCTGGAGAGATCTACGAATTTCAATCTGTCGATACAAATACTTCCAGGGCACTAAAAATACAGGGACCCAGGAACTTAGGAACTTGGGACATCTGGTTTACCTCTCTCTCTCTCTCTCTCTCTCCCCCCCCCCTCCTACTTCTACTTAGCTGCTAAACATGTCCCCGTTTGCGGCCAGGGGCCATGATGATTTCACACAGGTGACATCTTTCAATCTGAGTCAAACACATTTAACTCCATCAACGGAGTTATTGCTCTGAGGCCTTCCCATCTCCATTTCCCGTCCTTGACTTCTGGTTCTCGTATGAGTGTGGTGTTCACCTCAGGTCTGACCGGCAGAGTATTCCAGCACTAAAAAACGATGGAAGAAATCAGAGGAAAGTCTGCTGAGCGCCCCCCGCACCCCCGACGTAACCCTTCACCAGACACGCCGCGGCAGGAGACGGAGGTACAGGCTTGTGTCAAGTTCCGTAACGACCCCGGTAAGTGACAGGAGCCTCCTGTCCTCAGCTCTTCTCATTTAGGATGTGTTTCTCCTCTAATATGTTTATTCCCCAAATCCTCGTGTCAGGAAAGTACAAAACGAAGCCGTAAACAGCCCTAGATTCCAGCTGTATTTTTCCACAGGAGCGCCAGGTTTGCAGCCATAACTGTCTCCCCTCTGTTTAATCTGAGCCTAAATACGGTTTTTTGCTGCAGGTTTCTGTAACGTGAAGACATAAAGGTGTTAGAACAACCTCGGAAATCCTGCTTGAGCACCGTGTTCGATTTCCTTCTCCTGAGCTCTGGAAGGGGTGCCGGAGTCTGATTCCCAGCTTTCGTCTTGAAAGCAGGTGCATTTTCTCTCCACTAATATGCCTGGATCCTGGGCTATCTGAACACAGCCAGCCCATTGCCGGTGGAAATGGACGCTGTAAAAATGGAGAAACTCGCAGCCTCTAGTGGGATCTCCAAATTCCATCACGTGTAACCCACAGGCATTGATGATTCTCTGACCACCATTCATTACTCATTTTTGGTGGACTTTCCTGAATCTAGAGGGAAATCGATGCCACAAAATTCTAACTTCTGAGCAAAAAAATAAGGAAGTGGACAAAACAAACAAGGACGTCTCATGTTTTGTTTCTTTTATTTTATTTTTCTCTTTAAAAAAATCTCACTCCTTCCAAGCCTCCACCTACCTTGGGATCTCATCGACTTTTACATGTAAATGGTCCAAAATGGCCTTTTAAAAAAAGTTTATTTATGTAATTTGAGAAAGAGAGGGGAGGGGTAGAGAGAGAGAAGCCGTGAGGGAAAATCCCAAGGAGGCTCTGCTCTGTCAGCACAGAGCCCAACTCAGGGCTCGATCTCATGAACTGTGAGATCATGAGCCGAGATCGAGAGGCAGACGCTTAGCCGACGGAGCCCCCCAGGCTCCTGAAACAGGCTTCTGAGCAGTGGACTCCTATAAAAGGATCATGAATTTACTCCCCTCTGTTCCTCCAAATGAAGCTTCTAGACCGTCCCTCTCCCAGCCCTGCCCGCAGTCCGATTCCCATACTAAACTCCGTGATCGTACCAGGCTGGTCTCCGGACACAGACGCAACATCCACATTCACGCAGCATCCGAAGGGATTCTTTCCCTCCTTTGGTTAATATTCTTGTTTTGTCAGAGTTTCATCCCACGAGATATCGACCCATGGAAGTTCTCCTTGCTCCCTCTTTGTGAAGCTAAAAGGACGAGATTTGGGCAGGACCGTGAGAGGAAGCCTTTGTTCCTTAAGACTCCAGGATCACAGGATGAAGTCAGATCCTGGGAGTGAACAGGACACCAGTGTGTTCACTGTAAATGTGTCCAGGTCAAGGCACAGAAAACTCAGCCAACGATTCCCTAAACCATAAGAATAAGTACTTTTAAAGGTTATTTATTTATTTTGAGAGAGAGAGAGAGAGTGAGTGGAGGGTGGGCAGAGAGAGAGAGGGAAAGAGAGTGAATCCCAAGCAGGCTCTGTGCTGTCAACGCAGAGCTCAACATGGGGCTCGAACTCACGAAACAGAGATCGTGACCCAAGCTAAAATCAGGAGTCAGATACTCAACCGACTGAGTCACCCAGGTGCCCCAAGATTATGAATTTTGGAGTTTAGAAGTCTGGAGGTGAGCTCAGAAGGAGTTTCATCACCGAAGTCCTAGGCCCCTGCCATCTTTCCCACACTCCTTTCAAAAAACTCTACATCAAAAATTCTCCATCAGGATGGGGACACAGAGGTCGGTGGGGCTTTCACGCAGGACGATGATCATCAAGAGAATGAGGGTCCCCAGAAGACACCCCCTAATGTCTGATCGGCCCACACTGGATCACACGTCCTGACTCTGGCCCATTACCTGGCTGGTCACCATCCATCCCCTGGGGTGGGCGAGGGGCTAGATGCCCAGGCCTGTGGCTGCCAACCTGGCCCATCCCACACGGTGAGATGTCCCCCTCCAGGTTCTCAGGCACAACTTTGGGGGATGAGACAGTACGTGTCATGATGAGTCCTTCTGGCCCCTCAAGGGTCTGATTGGTATGTGTGCACCTGTCAATCCTTCCTGATTCTCTGGAATGTTCCTTTCAGACGTAAAAGAGGCAGAACTCAGGCTGAAATCCTAATAGGGGCGGCAGCCTCTGGGTCACAGTGTTTTGTGTCTATTGTCTTTATCTCCAGAGTCGCCTGCCATTTTTGATAAGCGGATGGTTTTCCATTCCTGCTCTCCATTTACACTTTCCAGTATTTAAAATTCCCTTTCCAAATACATTTGTGTACGTAAAATAAGACCTTGAGAGCAAATAGCACAGGTAATAATCACACATTACAGCAATTGTGGGAAACATTGTAGGAATGTTGAACAGAAGATTCAAAATCGGGAAGTGTTGTTTAAAGATTAGCAGAAAGGAAGCTTTGGGAGGGAAATAGGTCTACGGTGCACGAGACCCTTCAGGAAAACCTGAACGCTGCCTCTGGATTAATTTCCAAAGCAAAACATACAAGAAATATAAACTCTGTGCCAAATCGTTTCTCCTTCAGACAGCACCTCACGACTTCGCAATAAATCTCCAAACACACAGACTGCAGATTTAAACATCAAAATCCTGCATCGTTTCAAGGTTTGTTTGAGCCGACCGCCATACTTGTTATTGACTGTGGCCTCCTATTCTCATTATCTCTGAAAACAGCCCGAGATAGTCCCGGCCATCATTAACCATTATCGATTTCTGGTTCTTGGGAACTAAAATGACAGAGTTTGGGAGCAGATGCATACAGACAACACAGGCACACACACAGTGTTTCAAGAGTGTGTCTTAATCTCTGGTGCATCCAAACAAAAAGAATTTTTAAAATCACGTGAGTAACCAATAGTCCTACCTAGAAAAATCTGCTCCATCCTATATTTTTCAACTAGGCTCAGAGGCATAAAAATATCGATTCTGATTCATATCCATCTTATCCGTGTTTTCCAAAACGTAGACTGCCCCACCGGTAACCTGTGTTGTAACTCGAGGTGATGCCCAGAAAACATTCAGTTTATTTCCTATTTGGTTTCATTTCAATTCTCTTCCAATCTTTCTCACTGCAGTGGGGAGAAGGTCTCATTCTGAGGATGGAATCTCTCTCTTTCTCTCTGTTTTTTAATGTTTATTTACTTTTGAGAGAGAGTGTGAGCAGGGGAGGGGCAGAGAAAGAGGGAGACACAGAATCCGAAGCAGCTCCAGGCTCCGAACTGTCAGCACAGAGCCCGAAGCGGGGCTCGAACCCACGAACTGTGTGATCATGATCTGAGCCGAAGTCAGACACGAACCGACAGGCCCCCAGGTGCCCCGAGAAGGAGACCTCTTTGAGAACTCCAGCACCTACTGGTTTTCCCATTAATCAGAGACAGCCCAGCATCCCCCACACTTTGGTGAAGACCAGGATCTAACTAGAGACGGTTCCTTTGTACCAGCGGGAGTGTCCAGCTACAATTAACACCCGAAGACACGGATGAAGAAGGAGCTCACGCAGCAGGTGGAGGGAGGACAGGCCCCGGGGGACCAGCTCTGAGCAGGTGCAATTCCTTCGGGTTTTCTCACACGGACACAGGTGGACATCTGGGCTTGGCAGGTGAAATGTTCAAACATCAGCCTTCCAACCAGGAAGGAGCAGAGCAAAAAGAGAAGAGCCTTTCCTTTTGAAAAGCTCTTTTTTTTTCCCTTGGGAAATATTCTTCCTTCCCCCCCACCCCCACTTTTGTTTATTTGTTTTCTGAAACATTGTTCCTCTGACTTCCCTCTCTGCCTCTCCCGGGTCACATGGCCGTCCTTGGATGGATCACGGGCCGCAGGGGCAATGACGCCTGTCTGGCTCGGCCACACGGGCTCCTCCCTCGGGATGGCGGCCCGATGTCCTGCCCCCTTGGTAGGAAACTGGGATTGGCTCCCGGGGAATGGGGAAGAACGGCCTTAGGCTGGCCATGAAGAGAGCAGGCCACACTGCCCCTCTGTATTTTCCTGTTTCACGGCCCCTCAGGACGGCGACATAAGACAGGAAAGTGAGGTGACCTGAGAAAGCACTAGTTGGCCCCGAAGGCGTGTGTGGGGACATGCGGCAACGCACGGTCCTGGCAAAGGTCTCAGGAGGGTTCCTGAGTGTCCGACACGGGGGATGGTGCGTGCGTGTGTGTGTGTGTGTGTGTGTAAAACTATATTTTCGGGGCGCCTGGGTGGCTCAGTCTGTCGAGCATCTGACTCTTGATTTTGGCTCAGGTCATGATCTCACTGTGAGTTCCACAAACATTGGGCTCTGTGCCGGCGGTGTGGAGCCTGCTTGGGATTCTCTCTCTCTCTCTCTCTCTCTCTCTCTCTCTCTCTCAATAAATAAATAAATAAATAGATAAATAAATAAATAAACCTAAGTAATTATATTTTATGGATAATTTGTTCAAGGTTAGAGAATTCGTTAGAAAGATCCCAGGACCTAAAAGAATCATTAAAGGAAGATTCAGTGTTTTTCTTCATTCACATCCTGTCTTCATCGGAAGGAGGCTTAATCCACCTCATGTGGAGAAGAGGGTCTGCATCCTAGATGCCGCGTCATGTGTCCGCAGAGGTGACCGGAGCAGAGGACAGCACGGCAGGGCCGCCCCTTGGGGGGAACACCCCACAGACACTCAGTCCTGTGAGCGGAGAGGCCGGCCCACAGCTTTCCCTCTCTAGCTTCCACCTCGTTTTCCTTCTTGCGTTTCAGGTTTCATGAAAAAATCTGAAACCCGTCGCTCTAGGTGAGCCTGGGAGTCTTGGGTCAGGCCCCGTGGGACCGGGCGCCAATTAGTGAAAACAAAGGCAAATTTCCCGTTTTATGGATTTTTATTTCCCTCCTTTTCAATGAAAACTCTGTTGAGAATTCCAGCCAGCAGCACAGTTCCTTCCGACCCTGACAGGAGAAACACCAATGCCTCGCCAGCTTCGGTTAGAATTGTGAAAGCTTGAAATGAAGCATAATTATTGTCGGTGTGGTGCCTGTGGCATTTCAGAGAAGGCTGAAAAGCATTCAACTATAGTTTTATTTTTTCTCAGACCTTCTTAAAAATGACTGCGACAGATGCATGGACACAGTCAGACCAGGACATGAGGGTCAGCCTGCCTGCTCCCCCTCGGAAGAGGTTGTGGCATTTCAGTGTTTTTGTTACTTTAGACTGTTTTTTAGGCGTCTTTTCTTTGCTTACCACATATTTTCTTAATTCATAATTTTTATTTGTACACATTCCCAAGAATTTCAAATTAAGGGCCTTTGAATTACTGAGGTCTATGAGTCAAAGGATTTAGACCAAAAGATGCTTTAAGTCAAGTCTAGAAAGATACCGAAGGCCCTCTCCATTGCCTGTCCTCAGCTACTCTACGTCCCGATTTCGTGGATAGAAATCCCTACCTTGAGGGTCTTTCTGGTCCCTTTGTCAATGGCATGTGACTGATTACTTAACAAAGTCACTTGGGAGGAAGTCTGATTGGGGGTGGGGCAGAAGAGGCTTCTAGAAGATATTTTTCACTAATTATAGAGACGTTTGACTTTGTCCTGCTTTAAATTTTGTTTTATTATTTTAAGCTTATTTATTTATTTTGAGAGAGAACGAGAGAGCGCAAGCAGGGGAGGGGCAGAGAGAAGGAGACACAGAATCCCAAGCAGGCTCTGCACCATCCGCACAGAGCCCAACACGGGGCTCGATCTCAGGAGCCCTGAGATCAGGAGATCTGAGCCAAGATCAAGTCTGACGTTTAATGGACTACACCACCCAAGAGCCCCTATCTTGCTTTTAAATATGGTCGTAAGAGAGAAGACCTGGGAGGCTTAGTCGGTTGAGTGTCTGACTCTTGAGTTCGGCTCAGGTCATGATTACAGGAGGGTGGGATCGAGCCCCATGTCAGGCTCTGCCCTGGGCAAAGAGTCTGCCTAAGATTCTCTCTCCTTCTCCCTCTGTCCTCCTCCCCTGATCACACACACTTTCTCTCTAAAGTAAAAACTATATGAGGATGTGATGGTCGGAGCTCTGGCAGCTGTTTGGGGGCATGAAGACACAAAGGAGCCCGTAGACTGAAGAAACTAAGGATAAGCTCGGGAAGCCCCTGGGCGTCTGAAGACATCTTCGAACATCTGAACCAACCGTGTGATCCCTCAGCTTGTGACCTCCTGTTCTACGCAATAATAAAACCTTACTCTGTAAATCCTTCTTCATGAGTATTCGTTGGTGGGCACTGATACAAAGTTGCCTTGGAGGATTCTCAATGAACCTAAGATTCTGATGACGAAGCTCTAGAAATACACAGCTGACTCTATGACACGTAGGGGAAGAGAATTTTCCGGGTTTCCATGCAGCTTTCCCAGAGATCCCCAAAATAAAAACCAACAGCGCATAGCGTTTTTTATTGCTTTATCATGAAATTGACCCTGATGCCATTGCCTCCTCTCCACCAGTCAATGTCAAATGCTTTTCCACGCACATAGCAGAACTGACTTACTTCATGACATAAATTTCGCAAAGTATACAGACCCCCTCCGTGCCTCTAGTCCACATTTCAGAGGATCCAAGGCGGCTCAGGGAGGCATATGGGTTCAATAAAGGAAGGTCGCTAAATGCAGTCAAAGCCACAGGGATGTAGAACTGAGTCACGGGGTCAGGGAATCTACTGAGTGGTAGACTGATATCACAGTCTTCCCGAATAGCTCATGAGAAAAACATAAAAGTGCATTTCTTTTTGTCACGTTGATAAGTGACCCTGTAAAAACCCCCTAACTCCCTTCCCAGACAAATATGAAAATTATTTTCTGGTTCAGATATATTTATTATTCCTTCTCTTTAAAAAAAAAAAAAAAACGTTGAATCTGAGGTCCCCTCAGTTGTTTCTATGACTTTACTGGGTTTATAACGAATAATGATTTTGTTAAACTGTAAGACCATGGCAGATGGAGAAACCATAATTTAGAGAGATTAAATGAGCTGGATTTTATGTGCCTGTAACGTTGAAGGCATTGAAAAATAACAAAATAATTGGTAAACGGCGCCTGGTGGACACCAGGCTATTTCTCAGCTGAACAGCTAATAATCACTCTTCACTGGGCTGCAGATGTGTGTTTCCTCTAATAATGGGAGTTAAAAATAACATTCCTAATTCCCCCTCCAAATGAGGATCAGCTGTCCCCCGCCGCCAGGCGCGCCAAGGGAGGGGCTGTCGCTGGACGTCTGGAGGCCGCCCGACAATAAATAAATAAGCGTGTTCATCACATTATTCAAATGCAGTCTTAATTACTTGCTCCAAACTTTGCAAGCGGGCGCCCGGGTCTGCGGCTGCCGGCTCTCGCCCTGATGCTGACTGATACGCTGCGAGATGAATATTCACCAGCGCTGGGTCGTGGCTCCCTCCCGTGTCCCAGGGCCTCGCAGCCCAGCCCGTCCCCCCGGGCGTCTTCGGGAGGCATAGGACAACAGGCTGCACTGGACGTTCCTCAGCTCCAGGGACTGCCTGACGGTTTGCTTCGCCCACGTGGGAGTGACTGTGCCCCTTACCCCCGGCTGACGCCCGAGACGGGGGACGGAGAGGCCCAGGGGTCCCCTGCACTCAGTTTCAGAGGGCAGCAGGCTGACACCGTTGGCTGCCACACTGTCCCAAGGGCAGTGGTGGCCTTCTGATTTGCGGTTTGGGAATGAGCCGTGGGATGGGAGGAGGCCTTGACTCTTAGCCTCACCTTTTCCACCGGAGCACGGGCTGCTGGGCGACTTCTAACCGCCAGGGCGCCCGTCTCCAGAACAAAATTCTAATGTCCAGACCCACCTGCCTCCAAGCTTCTGCCTCTCCAACCACGTTCTCCTCCTTGTGGCTGGGGTGGCCCTGGGTTGGGACGTCACACGGGGTGACACAGGCCAAACCCTGCAGGGTGCTCTGACCTCCTGGGGTCGCAGTGGAGGAGAGCAGAAAACGCCACACTGATGTCGTAACTGTTACTTTGTCCACAGCACAGTATCCACCCCAACCCCGTGCCTGCCCCCACCCCGCATCCATGCTTGTGCTCACGTGACATGCGACCGTCACACAAATGTGGTCTCTCATTGCCTCTTTCACATTGATTTGGAGAACACCGTTCCCCTGACCCTGCATCAACTCGATTTTCTGTCAACAGGCCCCTGTGTCCCGAAGAGTGACCTTGGCCCAAAGTGAGGTCCGTCCTTGGCCCTGACTCCTGGGAGGGAGCCGTCAGCCTGTGGTTCCCTCAGAGGTGGCCCTGGTCCTGTGTTCCGTGTGGCTCCTCCATCACACCTGAAAGTTTATGCTAATCAGACGCCTGGGGCGGGGCTTGGCCAGGTGGAAAGACCACCCAGTTGCTCAGATGCGGGGATTTGAGCAGGTGACTCAGCCTCACCTCCAGCCGGGGATGAGCCGGGAGTTGAATTCGACCTCGTGGAAAGAGTTCCGCCATTCATACCTGTGTACTGACGTCCCCACAGACTCTGGTGCAAAGCTCGGGCCAGCTTCCTGTGGGCAGTGCTGGGTGTGTGTGGTCACGTGTCACAGCAGGGAGGGTGCTGGGCCCAGGACTCCCAGGGAGGAGGCGGCAGGACCTCCCCCATGCACCCCTTCCTTGGACGTGTTCTAACTGTACCCTCCCCCTACCATACAACGCCGTCCCCAGGGTAGCACTTTCCTGGACCTGAGCCATCCGAGTGAGTCACCAGAATGGAGGGTGGTAATCAGAAGTCCCCCCGCTGGAGTCAGGGTCACGGGTGTCCAGTGGGGACCCTTCTCCCTGACCTGGCGGTTTGCCTCTGACTCTTTACAGCCGTCCCCAGAAAGTACAGGTGATGCACACAGACTCACTTGTTCATTAAAGTGTCCTGTCCGAGCGAAAATCAAAGGCGTCTCTGGATGTCCCTCCCCGAGCCTGGGCCCGCCTCCGGCCGGAGGCCAATGCCAGCAAAATCCCTTCCTCCTCGCTCTGCCAGACCCCAGCCTTGTAGCCATTCTGGGACCCCCTGGGGTCTGAGCAGGGACCCTGAGGAGGCAGGAGTTAGGGAAAGTCCTCCCTGACTGGTGACTCAGTGAACGGCTTCCTGCCTGGACCCGCACAGGCCCATCCGTCCTGGTTCTCCTTGCGAGTGAGTCCTCTGCTGGGCCCCCCTCCCTCACAGCTTCCAGGGCTGAGGGACCTGTCGCTGGTCCTGCCGGCCACCCATCCCGCTCTGCCTGCAGAAAGCCCCCCCCCCGCTGGCCTCCACACGGTCTCCCAGGGACCCTTCATCAGACACCCCCCAATCCTCGCCCCACCCCCCCCTCCGGCCCCAGGAGCCCAGACCCGCTCTGAGACCCTCGCTGGGGACTGACGTCTGGTGCGCACGTGAACTTGGGGTGGGACAGCGGGCCGTCTAAACGCAGATCACAGGGAAACAAGGTTCTCGGCGCTAAGGGGCCACAGGTGTGGCAGGACCCTCTCTTCTGCCGCGAGCGTGGGTCGTCCGTGGAACATCGAGCGTCCCCCACAGGGCGTTAGGGGCACCGCTTTTCCCCTTGGTTGGGTCGTCCCTGGGTTACCTGCCCCTCTGCTCCCATCGCTGGCCCTGCTGCTTCTCCAGTTTGTCTGAACCCGGAGGCGGTGAGGCCCACCTGGGGGGCGTGGGGGTCCTTTGACCTGCTTCTGGAATTCAGGAAGTGGTCCCCCGTATGATACGTCTAGGGGTCAAAGACAAGGCTCCCCACGGAGGGTAAGTGTTTGAGCAGGTGTGGAGGGGGCGCCCGCGTGGCTCCGTCGGTTAAGCCTCCAGCTCTTGATCTCGGCTCAGGTCATGATCTCACGGCTGGTGGGA
Organism: Mungos mungo; assembly: GCA_004023785.1. Taxonomy (NCBI): domain Eukaryota; kingdom Metazoa; phylum Chordata; class Mammalia; order Carnivora; family Herpestidae; genus Mungos; species Mungos mungo. The sequence goes on along the minus strand of PISW01010178.1, from coordinate 7,381 downwards.
TCGAGCCCCACGTTGAGCTCTGTGCTCACGGCATGGAGCCTGTGTGGGGCTCCCTCTCTTCTTCTGCCCCTCTCCTGCTCACTGAGTCTTCTCTCTCTCAATAAATAAATGAATAAATAAATAGACATTTTTAGAAACCCTGGAGGCCAGAGAGGCCAGCAAAAGCCATGCCGTGGCTTCGTGCCCCGTGCCAGGAAGGAGCCCCTGAATCCTTCCACAGGCAAGCACTGGCGTCTCTCCGCGCATCGTCCGGCTGTCGGGGTTTTGCGGCTGCGGGGGGCTGGGTCCAGCACCATCGCACAGACGTGCAGGTGGGATCTTCAAGACGTTAGAAAGAACTCAAGGTCCCTGCACCGGGAGGCGTGCGCTCACAGAGCCGGCTGTGGTCCGCCCACATCCACCTACGATGTTCTCACAGTTGGGAAATGCTTGCCCGAGAGGGAGAGCCATGGAACTAGAGTGAGAAGAACATTCGCAAACGAACCACAAGGGAAAGAAAACCCCTCGGCCAGGAAGTGGGAGGGGAGAGGTACCCGGGAGGCACAGGTCATGAGCCGTGCCTGCACCTGCTGTTTTCGTATATGTCACTCACTGGGTCAGACTTGTTTATAATATTTTTTTTTGAAGTTTATTTATTTAAAGAGAGAGCAAGCCAGAGAAGTGGGGAGAGAGAGCCAGAGAGAGAGAGAGAGAGAGAGAGAATCCCAAGCAGGCTCCATGCTCAGCACAGAGCCTGATGCGGGACTCAAACCCACAACCCACAACATCATGACTGGAGCCGAAATCAAGAGTTGGACTCTCAGTCATCTGAGCCACCCAGGCACCCCTGGGTCCGACTTTATCTAAAAGGAATGGGCTGTTCAGTTCCAAACTTATAATGCTATATGAGAATTGTGAGGGGCCCCTGCTTTTGTGTGATTTGGGGCCAAAAGAAGGAACAGGAGCCATGGCAAGTCAGGAGTGACCCCAGCCCTCCCGGACACACAACATGTTTAAATGGGTAGAAACGTGAGCCTCACGCAGAGCCCGGACGTCAAAACCACGCCCATCACACTATGAAGTGCAAATTATCCTAATGAGCAGAAACGTGATTCCTTCGCCTGCCGTCTCCAGAGAGACAGTCCCCGACCTGAACTAAAAGACACACATTTCGTCTGAACAAACGACCTAGTCACCAGCTGAAACCAGGGTCATTGTTGTGTTTCTCCTAAAACACGGACTCTGACTGCTTTTATCCGTGGGTAGCATCCCCGCCTTCTTAGACGGTGAACATTTACTTCCCTGCTAGAGCTTCACGCCCTGGGATTATTCCCGCCTACGGGTCTCCAGCTAGGGAAGGGTTTATGTTCAATTCCTCCCCACATTTTCCAGCGTATTTTAAGATTTCTAAACTCAAACCACACCCCGACCACTGTAACGCAAATACATTATACAGATTCAGGAAGACTATGAAGAACTTGAATACCAAAAAAAATCTCATATGCAGCATTTGAACTTTGCAGAGAAACTTCTAAATCAAGCATTTGTTTGTTTTGTTCTGTTTTGGGGCTTTTTTTTTTTTTTTTTTGAGTAACATTTCAAACTTTCTTCCATCCCGGAACGCAATTACGAGGCGTCGGTGCACACCGAGGGAGAAGCAAGAACTGTCGGTGGCCGGTGGCTCGGCTCCGTTTTCCGCTAGGAAACGAGCTGGATGAAACTATTAGTGAAAATCATTTTCTATAGTTGGGGAATTAGGCTGATGGGGAAGAACGGACTGGGAACTTGTGCGGGCGTCTGGCTCACAGTCTGCCAGCCCTTTGCCACCGGCGTCCACTTACTCGCGGGTTCCTGTGGGGCACCGACAAAGAGCAGCCTTGGCTGAGGGGATTTATTAAGACTTATCGAGCGATTCAAGCCCGGAATTTCCAGGGAGATCTCTCTTTTCATCCCGAAAGCAAAGTGTGGCATTTGCCAAAGTGGCCAGGGTGATGCTGGCACCTTTGAAAAGCGCACACACGGCGGGGAGAACTTGGCACAGGCACCTGCCAGTCTTTCAGCTGAGATGGCTGCCCAAATCTTCGGAGAGCCGACCCGAATCCCCAGCTGTCTGGCGTCTTCCTTATGTGTCTGAAGCTCCGTGGGCTGTGCGGCCCCAGACAGATCGTGGACGCGTGCCCTGCCTCCACTACACACACAGGCACACGGAGACACATGCATGCACACACAGAGACACGTACAAACACATACACGCACACAAGACACACAAACGACCACCCACGTACAGGCACATAGCCAAACACAGCAACAACCACAAACACATATGCACACACAAACACATGCATAAACACACACAGACGCCGACATGCACCCCACACAAGGCACACTGCACACACAGCCCACAAATACACATAAATGAGCACACCTATCCACGTCCGTATCCAAGCTGTTCACAAACCTAGCTCAAAAGCGGAACAGAAAGAACCACCAGCCAGACCTTGACTATTTCCTTCTTCTGAGTTTTAACTTGGTCTGACCTGAGTGGGATGTGAAAAATGCCTGACCTCTTCCTGTCTAGTACAGTGGGGCAGCCGTCTATGGGAGATTTTTGGCTGGGTGGCTCCGGGAATACATAAAATGTTTCTTTATTCAAGTTTATTTGTTTATTTTGAGAGAGATGGAGAGAAAGGGGGGAAGCATGAGCAGAGTAGGGGCAGACAGAGAGGGAGAGGAAGAGAATCCGAAGTCTACTCCATGCGGTCAGCACAGAGCCCGATGCAGGGCTGGAACCCACCAACTGTGACATCATAACCTAAGCCCAAATCAGGAGCTGGACGCTTCACCGACTGAGCCACCCGGGCACCCATAAAATGTTTCCTAAAGGTGAACTCTCCTAGTGTTTTTAAGATTTTTAAGTTCACACTTACCTTTACTGATTTGCAAAAAAATCACCATTGTTTCCATGGGAATATCGTGAGGTCACAGGGCTGGTTGCTGAGCGCCCGGATCGCTGGGAGGGCAGGACCGGCTTAGTAACCCGACAACATGCACCCGCCCAGTGCGCTCAGTCCTACTCGTCGACCCTGAAGGAAGCTGAGTGTGTGGACACCAACGGCGGGGAACCTGGAGGAGCCGTGGGAGCAGGTCTGGGAACCAGCACACGGAGCATTACCAGCCAGCTCTCTCCATCGGAGGTTTGAGCCCGGTCACTGACACCTTCTACTGAGCCCTGAGCCCATGGCATTAGTCAGGCACAGTTTTGACCGGGAAGACGGCCCTTAGTTCACAGGCAGTCATGTTATGTTTACAGGAACACAGAAGTGGGCTGAGGCTTTTGTGGGGAGAAAACCCGGTTTCGCTGCTGTTTTGAGCTGGGAGGCAGTTTCCCTCCGGCCGCTGTGGGCTGGGGTCACTGGGGTCACACCCAGACGGCCCTCCTGTGCTGCCACCCCCACGATCCACTCATGGACTGGGGCGAGACCAGCCTTCTGCTCAAAACGCACAGCCGGCGGTCACCTAATATTGTCACGCTAAATCTCGGCTACCCACGTGGCCGTGACACCAAGAATGCATCGTCCCACTTGCCTCCATGTTCTGTGTCCTGTATCCTGGAGAGACTTCCAGATGGTTTCGGTCTGGGATGAACCTACTCTGTTTGCAAAATAAAACCAAGGAAGTCAATTTTGCTCTGTATACGTGGTGTTTTCGGGGGGGGGGGGTTGCTGTTTATCCCCAGGGACAAGGTCAAGTGTCTTCTCTTCTCACTGTCTCCTGACTCAGCGCACCTAAGGATCTCAAGCCCACCGTCTCTGTGAGGCCTCTGCCTCCCCATCCCCCATCTCCTGGTCTCCAACAAGGTACCCCACCCAGACTCAGGGGACGGACCTCTCACAAAGCTTCTTCTCAAAGAAGCACCTGTACCTTCCGCACCTTCAAGGATGCACAAAGCCGGGGTGCTCCCAAGACCAGTGGACCAGGATTAATCTGAGCCAATCCATCCTGCAGTGAGGGCCTTTGTCTAGAACACGCTTGGATGGAGTTGTTTGCTCAAACCCACAATGTGAGTATCTCATCCATGAAAATCCTGCTCAGTTTAGGCAAACGGCAGAAGACCCCAGGGAGCCACGTCTCAGAACTAATAACTCATGTCCATGTTTCCACGCTGGGCTGTGCTTCCCAGGACGCAGTGTCTGTTACGTAGATAGAAAACGCGAGGGAAGACAGCCCCCGGCTTCTAATTAGCAAAGAAACTTTCAGAGCAGACATAACGCCGGGGAAATGTTGCTAAGTGGATGTGAGGCAGAGCCAGAGTTTGGCGAAATTTAGAGCCCCGTGGTTTCAAACCAAAATGTTTGTTCTTTTGCTTCTTAACAAGTATTAAACCTCCTCCCCCTGAAGACACAGATATACGGGAAAGGGGGCAGTTTGGAAAAGGGGATCCCAGCCCTCGTCCAGTTTTTGACTTTATGCTGAGTCTTAGCACAAGGAGCAGATGGGCTGCCCAGGAGCGACTGCGTCTCATGGAGCGTGCCTACATCATTGCTCCCCACAAACTCCTCCCGGGGACGGGGCACACTTCCCGGTTCTGATGGCCACCTCTGGCCCATGTCCACGTTGTGAGTTTGTCCTGCACCCAGCCAAGCCAGCTCGCTGGGGGAAGTGTTGTGGTGCGCAGGCTGCTTTCGACAGGCTCCTGGCCCAAGAGGTGACATCCGTTCTGTCCCCACCCACCGCGCAGACCCCCTCACCCCCCAAAGTCTCCTTTCCAGGGGACGTGCCTGGTTGACTATGCATGACTCACCCTGTAACTGAGTTTAGAGGCTTCTATTTCAGAAGCGAATTCCCATTATGCTTGAGCCAAATGTCAAGTATCCAAATGGAGATAAGGTAAGTGAGAAGGAGCTGACTTCATTTGAATAATTATGTTGGAATTAGCATGTTCTCTCTGCCTCGCGAGGCCCCCCCTCCAGGGGATGCTGTGGGAAACCTCCGTCTTATCCCAAGGCTAACAAAAAAGCTCTGCCCGCAAGCATCAGCCAAGGTTTTAAGTAATCGTTGTCATTATTGTTAATGGTTTTCTCTGCCATTTTATCTTTTTCCTTTATACGTGTATATGCTTTTTACATATTTTACAATACATACCAATTTCCTTGGTAATCATGAAAACAATGATTAAGATACACAGATTCTGGGGTGCTGGGTGGCTCAGTCAGTTCAGGGTCTGACTCTTAATCTCGGCTAAGGTCATGATCGCATGGTTCCTGAGATCGAGCCCCGCATCAGGCTCTATGCTGACAGTGTGGAGCTTGCTTAGGATTCTCTCTCTCTCTCTCTCTCTCTCTCCCTTTCTCTCACTCACTTTCTTTCCAAAGAAATAAACGTTTAAAAAATTGTACTTAATCTTCCTACCCTGAATTCCTTTGCTTCTGACTGTGGTTTATCCAGTAACATGTTCTATTTTATAAGTTACACAAGAATCATGCAATATGCAATTTCTTTCTTCTTTGCCATGGACTTACACCCACTGTGTTTCCCCTAAAACAGCTCAATCTTGGAGTTGCCATTTCCTTCTGTGATTTGTGTGTGAGTTTCTGTGTGCATGAGTGTTCACACCCAGGCCAGTTACTTTCCTCTCTCCACTGTGCATCCTGTGGATATTTTGAATTTTTTTAAATGTTCATTTATTTTTGAGAGAGAGACAGAGAAAGAGAGAGTGAGAGAGAACATGAGTGAGGGAGAACAGAGAGCGATGGAGACATAGATTCTGAAGCAGGCTGTAGGCTCTGAGCTGTCAGCACAGATCCTGACTTGGGGCTCGAACTCACAAGCCATGAGATCAAGACCTGAGCTGATGACAGATGCTTAACCTAACGAGCCCCCCAGGTGCCCCTGGATGTTTTGTTTCTACCACAAAAGCAATTGTGAACATCTCACTGGTCATCATACAGAAGGATGTCTAGACACTGTTAAATTGAAATATCATTGATTTATTTCTCTTTACTTTTGTTCACACAAATGGTAGGCCTCATCTACCACTATTTCCTTGACATTTCCTTTGCTGTACATATAAACACTGTTTTTAGGGAAACCTGAGTGGCTCAGTAGGTTAAGTGTTCAACTTCAGCTCAGGAAACGATCTCACCATTCGTGGGTTCGAGCCCCGCATCAGGCTCTGTGCTGACAGCTCAGAGCCTGGAGCCTGCTTTGGATTTTGTGTCTCCCTCTCTCTCTCTCTGCCCCTCCCCTGCTCATGCTCTGTCTCTCTCTGTCTCAATAATAAATAAACATCAAAAATTTAGATTTCACATTGGGTGCAAAAAATTGATCCTCACAATGTTTCATAAATAAAGCTAAAAGCAGTTTGAAAGATTGGACCCCCCCCCAAGAAGGGAGCCCCACTAGTTCCCCCATGAAGCTGTAGTGACCAGAAGAAACACAGTAAACATGTTTGTGATGTCAACATTTCCCCAAAATTCATGTGGGAAAAAAGCTTCATGGAAAACTTATTTGTTAAATGGCACTTTTATTGACACTCATATTGAGTGAAGCCTCTTATATAATTCAAATATAAGATATTTCCAATAAGGAAAGTTAGAAAAGATAAAGGAGGGACATGAATTTATACACTGTCCCTGAACACGGCCATGAGAGCAGGTGGAGTAAACCAACGTCCAGCACGGACACTCGGTCAATGGCAAGACGTGACAAATCCCAGGGAATAGAACTCGCACAACAGTCAAACAGATCTTGAAGAGAGGACTAGATTTTTCCCTAGTCATGTCCGGAAAAGAGTAGTTGACTAGGAAAGTCTTCTGGGAGCCGCCGTTGAGAAGGAAGTTCCTCTCCTCCAACGGCAGCCCCCTGTCTATCATGGTTGGGCACTCCTCCGAAGGGAGGGTGATGTCCACGGGGTTTTCCAGAAGTTCTACTTCATTCCCAAGCCAGACCCAGTCATGGGAATGGGGGATGTTGCCTTGTTCGCTCACAGTGAATCTTTTGTGTCTGTATTTCCAAGCAAATGCCACACAGTTGATTAAGAAGACCAGAATGGCCAGGCAGAAGACACAGAGCAGAGCGTACATGCCAATCTCCAAGTCGGTTAAGCCCCTTGAGGTCACTGTAAGGTCACTGGGATTGTTGGGTTCCGGTAACTTCCCTGGAGTGGGGAAGCTCGTGAAGGTGTCTGGACTGCCACTCTTGAGCAGCTTCTTATCCCTCCCTTCCAGGGAGTACTGTGGGGTTGTGCTTTTGTTGCTACGTTCCTCTTGGCCAACAGAGGCGCCATGTTGGAACCACTCCTGAACGGCTCTCTCCTGGTTTCCTTCACGCTCTATGGAATTACTGAAGTGGTCTTTATATTCCCGACCGATGCCCTCGACATCGTTGGTGCCTCCGAGGTGCT